>JANHAO010000871.1:0-36631 GCA_026873985.1 Saraca asoca | reverse complement strand
ATAATTTTTAATGTTAAGATTCAGTTGCTTAATAAGCAACTATGCTGCTGAGTTGTAATTGTATAATTGCTTCACAGTGGTAAGAATTGCTTAAAGTGAATTGCTTAAGTTAAACAACTCCTTAAGCAACTCCCACTGCTAACAGTCTAAGAGCATCTCTAATGAGAGTTGCTTAATAGTTCTTAAATACAATGCATTGAACTGACATGATAACCTGTAGGTATCGTTGTTTATATAAGTAACGGTATCTCTGAATAAAAAATAATTTTTTAATTGATGTGGCATGGTGGGAATTATAAACAAGGGAGTTAATTAAGTAACTCCAATGGGTTGCACCACTGGAGATGCTCTAAGGATTCATGACTGGCGTGGTAACCAATGCTGGAATGGTTACAATGAAGATGTATGATATAATGTAAATTTTACTATAATTTTTTTTTGTACACTAGTATGTGTGATACATGTAGATTCAACATAACTTAATGCACGTATATGTGACTCTTTACGCTATTAATATTGTCTATGCCTTAGTGTACACACTTTAAAGTCCAATGTTGTTGGATATGAAAGTGTTAATAAGAGGGGTAATACAATCCATGTACTCAATGAGTCATGGTCTATCCTACCCTATGGACATATTGAAAATAATTATATAATTTTTGTTTAAAAACAATTTTTTGAAAATGGTTTTAAATAGTACTAATACAGTAGACCTAGTAGTAACAAGACAATCAACCATCATAGAAAACCATGATCTTTCTTTTCAAAGGGATAACTCAAGATAAAACTTTATTAAGGTTAATCAATCATCTAACACCTTTATCATTTACATATATTCAAAACAAAGATTAGCACATTCAAAACAGTAGATCACATTCAAAAGCTCATAAAAAACATTATAAAGATTCATGAATTATTCTCAACATGCAATCAATCAGAGTAAAAATAGATAATTATAATCATTGTTTAATATCAATGCACACATGATTCTCATGAATACTAAATTCAAAACAAGACCAAGGATACTAGTATTCATACAAAAGCACATAATCAAAAAATAAAAGAGGTTTAGATTTTCCCCTTTTTCACTCCCTTTATCTTTATCCCTCTCTCCTCCATCATTTTTCTTCCATTTATCCTTATCCCTCTCTCTTAAAAAAACTTGTGTCAAGCCTTTATCTCCCCTTTCACAAATCATTTGCATTTTCATCCCCTCTTAGGCTCATTTTCACATGAAGCCACTTCCAACCCAATATTAATTTTCTTTTCACAAGATTCAAGTGGTGTTTGTGATACATTATCAAAACGTAAAAAGATCAAGTATGATAGATGACCCCCATGACACTTTATTTGTACTTAAAAGATCAAGTGTGGTTGGTAATCCTTATGACACTCTATTAGTATTTAAGAGGTCAAGCAGGATAGGTAACCGTTATAACACTCCATCAAAACATCAAGAGGTCAAGCTTGATAGGTGACTCACAATAGTCTATCTATACTTAAAAGGTCATGTGTGGTGGGTAATCTTTGTGACACTTTGTTAGTACTCTAGAGGTGACACTCCATCATAACATTAAGAGGTCAAACATAACACTTTATCTCTCTTTTTCACATAAGGCCATTTCTAGGCTAGTTTAAGATTCTAGTATCCAAGGTTCAATCACACACGTTTCAAAGTTCACATCATCAATACATATTTCAAGATTTCATATCACAAGCACATATTTCAAAACTACATATCATAAGTTTAGATTTCAAGGATTTACCAGCACATCTTTCACCATCACAATTAAGCCAAATCATCAAATTAATAAGTATACACATCGGAATGCAGCACACTTTACTTATATTAGTCCAAAAGAACAAAGACTCAGTCAACTCCCTGAATCATAATTTCATTTAATAACAACAAATGATCTTTTTGGAATCAATTTCTTATATTTTTTTATTTGTTTTCCTTTTCAAATATGAATAAGAGAATAATTGAAATATTTATTTAATTCAAAAATCTTTTTCTTTATATTTGTAAATATGTATATATGTATATGTATACATATATTTGAATATAGTATTCTAATAGAATAAAACCATTTCTTCTGTTCCTTTGTCTCTGAATATTCTATAATTAGTAGAATTGTTAACAATATGTATAATATTTATGTGATCTTTAATTGATCTACTCTCAGAAGCTACATACATGTAAGGGAGGCTTATTTTTATTATTTGATTCATTTTCCTATTTTATTTGTGTTATGCGTATTTTTTGAATTATGTAAAATGGACTGATCAAGGCCCAATAAAAAGTTGAGCCCAGCTAAAAAGGGGGCCCAAATCGCTTGATGATTAAGGTCGCTTAGCGGGGGTATCAGCTCGTTAACCATTAACTTAGAGCACAGGTCAAGGTCGACACGAGAACCTGGCTCGCTAGGAAATGCACTAGCTCACTAAGCAGAGCACAATATCCAGACCATCCTTCAGTATATTCATTCCAGACGAGTCCAGTGACGAGATCAACCCTTTTGGTCAATAGATTGCCTGATGCGAGTCCAGGTCACTAAGATAGTGAGCTGAGTAGGGGTACGGAAGCCTAGTTATCAGTTGAGGGCATGTATTCCCAACTGACAGCCGAGCCTCGAGAATCGACATATCAGCCCCCAACAGTCTGACAATGATTTGCTTAGCATTTATTATCAGACGCCAAGCATTTATTACTCGATACGGCAAAAATAATCATTTTGTTACTTGCCAAATTACACTTTTAACCCTTCCCTCTTCTATAAATAGGGGGAGACCACTGTAAAAAATATAGTAAAAAATTGTATGTAGACAGTTTGTTGGAATAGTAACATAGTGAGAGCATAGTACTGTATCTCCATTGAGTTACATAGAAAAACCATCACAAAAAGCTAATACAACCCACCGTGGACATAGGAGTCGATTGGCTTTAGTTAAACCATGATAAAAGCTTCTGGTATTTACTGTTCTTCCTCCTTCTTTTCCTCTTTCTTTTCCATTAGCTCACTTCTTCAGCTTGCAGTTTGGGGTGATATCGGATTCATATTTGTTAATTAGATTTTCTAGTCAACATTTTGGCACTAGAAGAAGGGCCCCCACTGCATTCTCTTCATTTGTGACAAATCATTCTATCTACAATGGTAAGAGCAAAAGCCAACAAAAGCATAGAAGCCACTGCTGGCCAGCTTGAAGGTAAGACATAACCTTAGCAGGACTCTGCTACCCCCCACAACAGGTGCTGTAGTTGGCATGGAACCTCTTGCCCCACACCAATCTACCACTCTTGAAGTTAATGAAACCCAAACTTAGCACCAACGCCAATAAGCTCTTGAAAATACTGTAAGGGAGCTGGCAGACATGGTTAGAGTGTTGGCCCAAGCATAGGCCCAGGACGCGCAAAGACAAATTGGAGTCACTGCTTCGAAGGGGGAACCCCAGTAACCAGGGCCTCAGCATGAATAGCCCGTTAGAGTTAAATGCCAACGAGTCAGTTCCATTCATTCATCAAGCTCGCAACTAAGGTCAGAAGTCCATAGAGTTTGTGAAGATGAAAAAGACAATCAGTGGCACGAGAGCTCACACCAAGAAGAAAGCTCTAATGAGACGGACCATGGGCATAGGTCAGATCGCCATTCGCATGGCCATGAACACAACCAAAAGTGCAAAATTTCAGATCGCCATTCTTGTAATCAGTGAGATGAAAGAAGCTGGCAGACCACCAATCATCAATCCGAGACTTAGGACCCAGTCAGTACAGAGCTGCTTTAGAGGGAAAAGCAGCTAGAAAAAAGACTTATGGCCCAAAGCAGCCAAGACTCTTATGAGGAAAGGATGCCATTCACTAAGGAAATTGAAATAGAACCCCTTACTCGTAGATTCAAGATCCCAAACATCCCATTGTATAATGGGGATAGTGACCCATATAGCCATTTGGATGCATTTAATGTCCAAATGGACCTCCAGATCTCCAGCTCATTGGTGAAGTGCTGAGTCTTTCTTGCTACCCTTAGAGAGATACTATGAACTTGGTTTAGGAGTCTCCCAACTTGCAACATCCGTAGCTGGGAGGAATGCTAGGTGAGATTCCTTATCCAGTATAGGGCACAAAAGAAATAGCTCGCCCCATCTTGCCACCTAGCAACAGTCTTTCAGTGGAAAGATGAATCATTCAAGGACTATATTACCTGATTCTGAAGCGAGGTTAGCAACATGGAAAACTCATTGGATGAGAGTGTTGTCATAATTATCTCAATTGAACTTCGCAAGGATGGGAAGTTGTATGAGGACATATATAAGTCACCAGTGAAGAGCTTAGGTAAATTCTATGACTGTGTCACTAAAGAGATTCGATGGAAAGAAACCTTTGACCCAAAGAAACCTAATTAGAAGGGAGAGGCATGTGGCTCCAACCGGAGCAAGAAGAGAGCTGGAGGCGGGAATAACGGAAAAAGCCAGAAGAATGACTTTGGAGGTTAGGCCATGAACAAGGTCAGAAACGAGTGACCACAATGCCAAGGTCACTACAATAGTTACACTGTCTTGTCAGACACTCCTAATAGAATCTTCACGATTGTGAGGAATAACGAGGATTTCGAGAAACTCAGACCTATAAAAGCTCTCTTTGGGCGGAAAGATCAAAGCAAGTTTTGTGCTTACTATAACAAAGTTGGGCATAATACCTTAGACTGCTAGGCGCTAAAAGATGCCATTAAGGACCTCATCAAAAGAGGTCACTTGAGGGATTACGTGGTGATACCCTCAGGATAATAACCCTTACATCCTCAGCAACCAGTAAGCATCAGCACTAGTAAACCCCAAAGCACAAGGAAATGCCTTTAGTAAGGACCATATTCACTATTTACAGTGGACCTCACATCATTGGCACCTCGAACAGGTCACATAAGCACTATGTGCAGGCAGCAGGTTGCGTCTTGCTTATGAGTCATATGGAATGTGAAAGACTCACCAAGAAAGCTAAAGTAACCTCGGAAAGCATCACGTTCATGAAAAAAGGCGCACGAGGGATCCATACTCCTCATAATGATGTGATAGTCATCCGCACCAAGATTGGCAACACTGATGTGAGGAAGATAATGGTTGATACTGGCAACTCTGTCAACATAATGTATAAAGCATGTTTCAACCAAATGGGTGTGAGCACGAGCTAGTTAGATCCTTCCCCCGAGCCCTTCTATGGCTTCACGAGAGATGGAATAATGCCGGTAGGTTAGATTAGAGTCCCATTTACTCTAGGAGACCTGGGCCACCAAGCAACTGTTATGGTGGATTTCTTGATTATAAACTGCCTCTTGGCTTACAATGTGGTGTTGGGGAAACCCACTATGAATGACTTTGACATGGTCACGTCTACTAAGATGCTCACCATTAAATTCCTGATCCCAAATGGAGTCGGATATGTGCGGAGAGAGCAGCAAATAGCTCGGCACTACTACAAGGACGCAGTCAAGCTTGGGGCATAAGGGAAAAAGGTACATGTGGTATCCAGAGGAGAACCTCGAGCTACGAGCACCAAGGGGGTCAGCTACGATCTCGACCCTTACAAGGTATACACTAAACAAGCTTTTGGTCCTGTTGAAGAGCTCGAAGAGGTGAAGGTCAGTGAAACGGATGCAGAAAATGCCTTAAGTTAGGGAAGAGCTTGCCACCTAATGTAAAAACACAGGTAGTTGAGTTTCTTAAGGTCAATCTGGATGTCTTTTCCTGGAACCATGAAGATATGGTGGGCATTGAGCCCAGGGTTATGTCGCACAGGCTCAATATCGACTCCTGACATAAGCTAGTTTGTCAGAAGAGAAGGCCAATAGCTATCAAGTGCTATGCCACATTGAAGGAAGAGGTGGATAAGCTATTAACGAACAAGTTTATTTGAGAAGCCTATTACCCCACTTGGGTGGCTAGCCCCGTCCTTATGAAAAAGAAAAATGGAAAGTGGAGGATGTGCATAGACTTCACTGACCTGAACAAAGCGTGGCCGAAAGGTAGTTTCGTTTTGTTGAGGATCGACTAACTTGTAAACGTAACAGCGGGACATGAACTTCTCAGCCTACTCGGGATATAATTAGATCCCAATGGCCATGGAGGACGAAGAGCACACCTTGTTTATCACCGATCACAGGTTATATTATTACAAGGTAATGCCCTTTGGGCTTAAAAGTGTAAGAGCGACTTACCAGTGATTGGTGAACATGATGTTTTGAGATCAAATCGGAAAAACGATAAAGGTGTACATGGATGATATGTTGGTGGAGTCCAAATAGCTTGCTAACCATGTTCGTGATTTGGACAAAATGTTCCAGATCCTGAGGAGGTACTAGATAGAATTGACCCCTCTTAAGTGCGCATTCAGAGTCGCCTTATGAAAGTTCCTCGGCTTCATGGTAAATAGCAAGGGGATCGAGGCAAATCCGAAAAAGATTAAAGCTCTCCTCGACTTGTGATCCCCCACTGGAGCTAAAGACGTGCAAAGCTTGAATGACCAAGTTGTAGCATTCAATAGATTCATCTCAAAGGCAACAGATAAATGGGTCCCTTTCTTTGATATCCTAAAGAAGGCGAAGAAGTTCGAATGGATGCAAAAATATGAGGTCATCTTTCAAGAACTTAAGCAGTATCTTAGACGAGCTTCACTCTTATCTAAGTTAAAAAAGGATGAAAAGTTAATTGTATACTTGGGAGTGTCCTAACATGCCCTTAACGTGACCCTGATGCGGGAAGAGGGAGGAGCTCAACTCCCTATCTATTATGTGAGCAAGTGACTGTTGGATGTTGAGATAAGGTACTCGCCAATGGAAAAGCTCATTTACTACCTGGTCATTGCATCAAGGAAGCTATAACTCTACTTCCAAGCCCACAACATAAAGGTTCTCACCCAATTTCCTCTCAGGCAAGTCTTATAAAAGATAGATACTTTAGGCCAGTTGCTCAAATAGGCAATTGAGCTTGCTCAGTTTAATATTGAATATAAGCCCAAATCAGTGATCAAAGTATAGGCTCTGGCCGACTTCATTGCAGAATTCATGGGGCCTATGCAAGAGGAGGCAGAAACTTTAGAAGCCCCGTGGTGGGAACTATACGTGGATGGGTTGTTAAGCAATCAAAAGGCCAGAGCAGAGGTGCTCCTCATTAGCCCAGAAGGATATAAGATCCTCTTCGCTTTAAGGTTTGGTTTTCAGGCCACCAATAACAAGGCCAAGTACGAAGTGCTGCTAGCCAGGTTATGATTGGCCAAGGAGGTGCAAACTGAAAGGTTGAGGATTTTCAGTGACTCATAGCTTGTAGTCTATCATGTGAGGGGCGAGTACCAGACCTAAGGGTTGAAGATGACCATTTATCTCCAAAAAGTCCAAAAATTGCTAAATTCTTTCCAACAATATGAAGTTAACCAAATACTGTGAGCTCAAAATATGCACACTGATGCCTTAGCTCACTTAGCTATGACCGATGATGTTGACTTCCTAGGGGCACTCCCTGTTGAAGTCCTTTCGTCCCCAAGCATCGAGCAGAAGGATGTCATAATAACAATTGCCAAAGCATCAAGATCTTGGATGAATTTGATCTTGGATTATCTGTAAGATGGCAAGATACTGAAAGATAAGCTTAAGGTGTGACGATTGCGAGCCTGGGTAGTCAGATATTGCATCTACGATGACGTGTTGTATAAAAGAGGGTTCACGACCCCACTTTTAAGATGCATTGATGGCAGTGATTGCGACACCATTCTGGAGGAAATCCATGTAAGCCATTGTAAAAACCACACTAAGGGGTTATCTTTAGCCCAAAGGGCTCTTCAACAAAGGTTCTACTAGCCCACGATGAAGCAAGACGTTATCGACGTTGTCAAAAAGTGCGATAAATGTCAAAGGTTCATAAAGATCCCATGAGCTCCACCAGCCTACCTACGACAGATGGTCAGTCCATAACCCTTCACGATCTAGGGCATGGACCTAATTGGACCATTCCTAATAGCCCATGGTAATTGCAAACAATCGGTACTAGCTGTAGATTACTTCACTGGGTAGAGGCAAAAGAATTCGTTGAGATCACATATGCAAAGAACGAAAGATTCATATGGAGCAACATTATTTACAGGTTTGGTGTCCCTCAGTAGATTGTAACTAATAATGAGATCCAATTTAATAGCAAGCAGTTCATCAAGTTCTACAACGACCTTAAAATCACAAAAAGCTTTTTAGCTGTAGATTATCTATAGGCCAACGGGCAAGTTGAAGCCATCGACAAGATTATCAAACAAATCTTGAAAGTGAAGTTAGAGGCCAAGAAGGGAGCATAGGTAGACGAATTACTGAAGGTACTGTAGGCTTACAAAACCACAGTGTGCAATGCCACAGGAGAAACCCACTTTCGATGGTGTACGGGTGCGAAGCGATGACCCTTATAGAACTTGAAATAGCATCTCAACGAAGGATTACCTTTAATCTAGAAGATAATGATCAACTGCTCATTGTGAATCTAGATCTTGCAGAAGAGACGAGGGAGAGAGCCTGCCTCATGGTTGCGACCTACCAACAGTGAATTGTGAGGTACTATAATTGAAAAGTGTGAGCTTAGAGCTATAAGCCTAGTGATCTCATTCTACATCTTGTTCTTCTGGGAGCGTGTAAAGCCAGTAAAGGGACCTTGGGGCTAAACAGGGAGGGCCCATACCTCATTAAGAGAGTTATTGGCAACGGGCCTTATTATTTGGCTGATATGGGAGGGATAAAATTTCCCTGAGCTTAGAATGCTGAACATCTTTGCGAATATTATCAATAATGCCCCCCCAATATTTGTAAAAATTAGTAAGCATAAACATTCATGTAATTCTTTGAATTTTTATGTATATAGAATAAAAGCCTCAATAAAGTCCTGCGCGAGAAGTAATGTATTATGTAAGAAGTGTTTATTAAAATGGTTCACTGAATTTTCCATCTTCACACTAAAATTTATCAAGTCTTGTGTATTTGAGCATGAAAACTAAAGAGAAGTGAATAAGAATTCATTTGGTCCTTCAATGGAAAAAATTCATAAAGTTCAAAAAGTACATTACAAAGTTTAAAAGGAATACAAAATTACAAGGCTCATAGTCTAAGAAATTAGAGCGTCAGGAGTCGGACCCTATTGAGGCTGAGAACCAGGAAGAGAAGCATCAAGGATATTTGCCACTAGAGCACCAATAACTTCAATAACCTGAGAGTCTCCCTCCTTTTGGATAGTGCTTCCAGCTAAAGAAACTTCAGCACCAGAATCCACTCCTTCTTGGGAAGAACTAGCCCTAGTAGCCCTCCTCTTGTAGCGTTCGATAGCATCAAGAGCTTGTTGGTTGAAAAAGTAAAAATCCAATTCTGGGTGTCGCTTCTAAAGGGTGTAAAAGAAGCTGGCATAAGTTTTGGTTTTTGCTTTCTTTATTAACGAGGTAGTATCCACCTTGACTTTAACGACCTTCTCCTTCGCAAGAGTGACCTCTCTCTTAACTGCCTCTAACTCCTTTTTAGCAACCTTGGCTCACTGCTTCATTACCTTGGCTCACTATTCTATAGACCCAACCCACCATTTCATGGCCTCAGCCAATCTTGCTGCTTGCTTAGCTTGATGGATGGATAATTCCAGATCAATTTTTGCCTTGGCTAGATCGTTAGTTGTTAGGCCAAGGTTCACCATACGGACCTTGTGATTCATTTCTGCGTGGGATAAGGTAGCCTTAGTGTCTTTGACCTTCTCCTTCAACTCTAGGACCTCAGTAAAGGCAACAACTAGATTACCCTCGAGGCTTTCCCTCTCCTTATCATGGGTTTGGAGTGCCTAGTCCATTTTCATCATTGTCAGCAAACCTTGAAAAGCCAGTGCTAAGTCAGATTATGAAATAAGTAGGAGAATCAAAATAAAAAGGCTTCACTTACCACCAAGCCATGATGAGCTATATAGCCCACCAATCTCCCAAGGGTGAACTCCTCGGACTCCAGCACCCGAATCTTGTTGTGGGCTCCCAAAATTGTGTTGATGTTATTAATATCTTGGAGCCAGGTTCAGTGGGTAACTTTATACGTTTGGCCTTCGACGCAGCTCATTTACAGGGAGTGACCTTCTTTTTCCCCTTGTCTACCCTTCATCTTTTAGCAGAAGGTTTAGGAGGGGTGGTGACCTTAGTTGTGACTGCCGTCTCTACCTGAGGAGTAAGAGTTGGCCCTTGCAAAGGAGCTATCACTGAAGCCAGGGGTTGACTTTCAACAGTGGGGGTTGTGATCACATTGAGAGCTAATGAGATCTCCTCGTCATCAGATGGTGGCATCCTAAGAATGAGCTCCATTGTCTTGTCGTAATCCTTAAAGTTGGCTAGACCAACCTCTATTACCTGACAAATTCCTATCTCTTTGGTAAGCTCAGTGCCTTTAGCCGGAGCGAGCTTGTGGAAGCAAATGAGGTCTTCATCAAAACGAAAGTCATTTTCGAGATCGTTCAAGGTAACGAATCGATCCAAGACTCCTAGCTTCTCGGCTCAAAAAGTTGGCTTCTTGCCAGTCTCGTTTGTGAAATGAGACAAGTTAGAATCAAAAGCAAATATGAACAAATCATTAAACTCGCACATCTTTAAGTTCGCTTACTATAAGGACAAATCTAAAATTTTTGAGATCGCCCAGGGAAAGGCACAAAATGTAAAATCAGCAGGTTTTATAATGCCCTACATTAGATTTTCCTTTAGCATCCCCTTGTGGCAGGACCTTCTTATGTGTCGTCAGCCAAGCCATAAGGTAATAAAGCCCATTCGACGTGCTCGCACACCTTAGGCTATACAAGTAACACAGAACCTTAGCTGGTGGCGGTGGAAGACCGTTGCCTAAATAAATTAGCACCAGAGAGATAAGTTGGGTATAAGAGTTTGGAGTGAGTTGAGCTAGGCTAAGTTTCACTTTGTCTAGAAAGTTGACAATAAAAGGGTGAATTGGAAACCTAAGTCCCACAATGAGATACAGGAAGCTAATAGCGATGAATCTCTGAAGCGTATAGGGAACATAGTCATCTAGGGAAGGTATCATGAGATTGCATCCCTTAGGGAGCCGATATATCTGGACTGCGATCTGAAGCTTGTGGAAATGGATAGAAGAAACATGTAGGCTAAACACATGATGATCAGAAGCTTGCCATACTAGCTTAATGCTCCGGGTTGGTGAATCGGGTTCATCATCTTCATTCCTAATCTGGTGATGACAGTGTTCATGACCTGTGCCTATCTATATAAAGGAAAAAGGCTAGTTAGGTCGCTACAAGTAGACCCTACCAAAAGCTAAGGCTAATAGCTTCCTATGCGGTAGGCCATGAACACCCTGAGCGACCTATTTACAACCCGAACTCCAACAGACAAGAAGAACTCAACGATCAAATCACAAGATCTGAATAGTAAACACTAGACTCGAAATGATAACTAGAAAACTTGGAGTCCGCTAACAAAATCAATCAAATGAACTAAACCAAGTAGAAAAGGAAATACACAGGCAATCAACCTCAACCAGCTAATACTCTCATTCCTCAAATAATGGCAGATAGGCCTTACAGATTAAAGAATAAAAAAACCTAGAAATAGTAAAATAGAGAAAGATTCATCATGGCTAACTGAAATAGAAGGTCTGAGACTGCGTGTGAAGGTGCTTTCTGATGAATGGGACCCAAGAAACAACCAAGGAACTGAAACAATGTAGCGGTGGTGGATGACAGAAAGTGATTGCAATGATTAACGGAGGAAATGAGTAGAGAGGGTTTAAAAGCTTCTAGCTTCAAATGGCACATGATGGTGAAGAGAAAAGCTCCTTCAGCTTATACGACATATGATGTCACCATTGGATCTAGGAACCTATTAACTACCTATGATCTAACGGTCTAGCAAGTGCCAATAGTTAACTGACAACACCAGCGCACACGCATACCTTAGGTAGGAGTAATCACGATAGCCTAGCTACGGGGAATTAAAGGGTCACCTATAGCAAGTGGAGGCATGTCAAATGACTCATGGAATTACAGATCGCAAAAGACAGGTCATGACTCCCAATTCCAAAACCTCGTGTCTAAGAAGTACTAGCCATGCACCAAACTCTTGCATGAGCCATGTCCAAGAAATGCCTCGAGCACCAGACTTTTGAACAGGTAGATATGAAACCTTGCATCTAAGAAGTACTAGTCATGCACCAAACTCTTACGCAAGTCGCATCTAAGAAGTGCCTCGAGCATCAAACTCTTGCATGAGCAAATATGAAGCCTCGTGTCCAAGAAGTGCTAGCCACACATTAAACTCTTACATGAGCTGTGTCCAAGAAGTGCCTTAGGCACCAAACTCTTGCACGGACAATACTGAAACCATGTCCAAGAAGTGCTATCAGTACCAAACTCTTGCGTGGATCAAGGTGCTTCCATGCAACCTATCAAGATCTCACGTCCAAGAAATGCTTAGGCACCAAACTCTTGTGTAAGCTAAGATGCGCCTATACAACCTACGCGAATGCCTTAACTCGTGCCAGTGAAGACACTCAAGCACGTTGGTGCTCAGACTCATGGTCAACAAAAGGCACTTCGCTGCTCAACTTCATTGCCAGCTGGAATGAACTGATACAACTAATTAGTCATCCAATATAGCACATATCCTTTTTAGTCATAAATTATTGACTAGAGTCCCTTCACATTAGTTCAACTAATATTGATAGAATTCAATTGACTCAGTGAACACTCATTTTATTTAATGGTTATCAAGTTATGATTTGTAGGAACTAACATTGCTAGCAGTGGCCTACTAGATCACTCTTGTGGCATACTCAGGAAGAATGATAAAAGGCCAAGTTTCATTACAAAACCTCTTTTAACGAGGTAAAACTACATAAAGGATTGAGAATACAAGACAAAGCAAGCTTACAATTGGCTAAGGAAAAGTTAAATGCCAGCAAGCTTGCAGCTATAATACACAGGAGGAACTACTCTAACTCTTCCCTCACTCGAGCTAACAACTTATCCAAGTCGAGCATCCCTCTGTGATGCTTGAAATAGGAGAAACAACATTGGGTGCGAGCAGAAAGGCTGCACAAGTTTGCCTTAGTCCTCTTGTGCAAGGAAAGCATCCTTCAACTTCATTAAGCTACTTAGAGACCTAGAGACACACGACACCATTGGATAAGAAGACAAGAGAACCTAATTGAAAGGATTGAGTTATGACAAGTTGCAAGGCCTGCAACCAAACCAAATAGTTTTGGCTCCTTTGCCCAAGTCTCTTCCAACGTCAGAAGCTTCTCCCTCGGACTTGCAACTCCTAGCCACTGCCAGAAGCTGACCAATTAGCTCGCCAAAGGACAAAAGAACAAAAAAGGGAGAGACAAACTTGTTAGCTCCAATAGGAGGTTACAAACAAGTTCCCAGAGTTCTTGGGGAAGAATACCCCTTAGGAATCACATGCAACGGGCCATTCATGCCTTGCAATCTCATATAGCAGACCATACATGCCTCAAAGAACGTAGCCAAAGGCCAAAGCATTAGAGATATGGGGGGTTCACTCAATGCATCCATTTGGTTACTTTGTGAAGAAAGGGAGAGGACTTCCTACACCTTATATAGACAAGCCCAACTTCACCAAAGAATCCAGGGGGTATCCCACTGTATCAAATTGGACGATCTGTAGTGAGGCAAGATTGTTATGCCAATAGTTGGAAGACATCCACGATGGGAGGCATGGCCTGATGTAGATGAAATGAGAGGTTAAGACTCAAAATGACAACACAATAGGCTATAAGCAGAGACTTTTGACTAAACGACAAACTGTAAATGAAAGACTTGACAATGCTGTAGATTGTGAGCAAGGACTTTGCTAATAGATTACAACTCCTAGTCTGTAGAGCGAATTGAGAGTTGGGGAGCTTGATGTTATAGGTATTTTCAGGATTATGCAAAACAGACTGGCTCAGGCCTAATAAAAAATCGAGCCTACATAAAAAAGGGGCCTAAATCGCTTAACGATTAAGGTCACTTAGCAAAGGTATCAGCTCACTAATCGCAAACTTAAAGCACAGGTTGAGGTCGACGTGAGAACCTGGCTCATTAGGAAAGGCACCAGCTCGCTGAGCAGAGCACAACGCCTAGACCATCCTTTAGTAGATTCATTCCACATGGGTCTAGCGACGAGATCAACCCCTCTAGTCAACAGATTGCTTGAAGCAAGTCCAAGTTGCTAAGATAGCGAGTTGAGCACGGGTATAGAAGCCTAGTTATCAGCTAAGGGCACGCATTCCTAATCAATAGCTCAGCCTTCAGAACTGACACATCATCCCCTAATAGTCCGACAATGATTTACCGAACATTTATTATTAGACGCCAAGCATTTATTGCTGGATGCAGTGAAAATAATCATTTTATTACTTGTCAAATTATACTTATAATCCTCCCTTTTTCTATAAATAGGAGAGACCACTGTAAAAGATATAGTGAAAAACTACATGTAGACATTCTGATGAAATAGTAACATAGTGAAAGCATAGCACTATATCTCTGTTGAGTTACATGGAAAAACCATCACAAAAAGCTAATACAACCCATCATGGACGTAGGGGCCAATCTGCCTTTAGCCGAACCACGATCAAAGCTTCCGGTGTTTGTTGTTCTTCCTCATCCTTTTCCTCTTTCTTTTCCATTAGCTCACTTTTTTAGCTTGTAGTTTGGGGTGACATTAGACTTATACTTGTTGACTGGATTTTATCATAAACAATTTGTTTATTTATTTATTTTGAAAATGATATACTTTCTTTTTCCTTGGGCTTTCTAAATTTTTACTAAAATAACTCCTTTATTCCCCTAAAATCTTTGTTATTTGATAATATTAAAAATGAAATCCACAAATTTGCTTCAAAGTCTAAATAGTACATCCAACTTTCTAAAAGAAACTTATGATTCAAAATTTCTAATTTTAGCCTCAATATTTTACACTAATTACATTTAACCCCCAACACATCAAATTTATTTTTCTCACTTTCTTCCTTATTACTAGTCAGTCCTTCTAATTTTTTCCTAAAATTTTTGATTAAACTAGAAAGTTATGCTGAATTTTCATTTTAATCCATGATTTTTTTTTTAAAAAAAAATTATCATTTTTATGTCTTCAAATATTTCCCAACATTTTCTTCTCATTTGTCCTATGGTCATTTCTACATCACTTGCACTTAGCTAATTGTTAAATTACATATTCTCTATTTAGGATAATTTCTTTTAATTTAGTCCTTATCACTAAGGTATATTATTTTCATATTATAAACTTATCCAATCCAATTTCAATTTATACACGTTTAAGTCATATGTATATATAAGAATACTAATTATACTTATATTTACCAATCATTTTTTTTAGGTTATACTAAGCACATATAGCTACTTTTGACTATTATACTATTCATGAAGTTTCGAATTAGCGTAAGACTAGTTCTATTTGCCTTTTAGGATCATTTCAAGCTAATCAAACTTAATGCAACTAAAAGTTATTATCTTCAACTATAGTTATTACCATATGGTCGAATCTATGATTCCCAAGTATCATATTTTCATTTTCTTCCAAATCTCGATTGCATAAATTATCTTTATTTAGAGTCTATTTATTATGTAAAAGGGTTGTTTAAAGTTAAAACAACTCCCTCGTGTCTCAACACCACTTGGCTGAACTAAGTCCATAGAAAGGCCCTCATTTAATGAAGTTATACATACGAAATCCTTCATACCATGTTTGAGTCCAACAATTTTGTGTCTCATATTCACAGATCTTAAAAATAAGAGACTTATTTTTTCACATATTCAATGTTTTATTTATTTTAAATGTTTATCTAGGTCCTTTTGTAAAGTAACTATGTCAAGTATAATCAAAGTGGAGGATCTCCACTTTGCTGTGACACATGGATGTGCACGTATAAGGAACTTTCTTCTTAACCATCCTACAAAACCATACACACATGATTTCATCATCAAATCATAAATACATTAGATTTCAAGGAAACCAAAGCCATCTTTCAAACACCAAAAATTCTTCATCTTAAAATATTATAGATATATACATATGTACATAAGTGTGTGTGTGTGTGTGTGTGTGCATACATATATACATATACAAAAATAACACAAGGCAAGTTAGAAAGTCACTCACCTTTGTAAATCTTGAAGAACTTTCCAAGATACTATCCTAAATCAATGTTTATAAAAGATGTGGGGTTAAATCAAGTTAAGGTCACTACATCACAAAATTTATATAGATAAAAAAGTTTAAGTTCAAGATTGTAGGTTTTGAATATGAATTTTCCTCTTACCTGAACTCATCATGGCTCAAGCCTCCTCATCCAAGTTCAACTTGTGTATGGATAAGTGAAGATTTGATCCCTTAAGGAATCAACCTTTTGATTTGTCTAAGAATAAGCAAATGGGGGAGTTTGGATCCAAGTTTTTTAAGAAATCAAAGATAGAGTGTTGGGAATACCAAGAAGTTGAAGCCTATCAGGGTTTCAAATTCCTCATTTCTTATCTTGAAAGAGCTCAACTCAAAAAAGGAAAGAATATGAAGATGGTTTAGCTCAACCCTTCGGCTATCTCTAGTCAAGCAAATGGAAAGTTGTGGAACTAAGTTTTCAAGAAAGTAAAAGTTCAAGTGACCAAAATTTCTACTTTGGATCCAAGACTTTCCATTTCTTATTTCATGAGACTTTAGCCTAAGGAGTAGAAGGAGAAAGAAGAGTGAAAGTAAGGATAGGCTTACCTTTTCTTACTTTAGATGCCATATGACTCTAAGTTATGGTAGTATAATCTCACTAGTGTATGATTTTGGGAAAGAAAGAAGAAGAAGTGTTATAAGAGTGTGTATGTTTGGATGGACAAATGTGAGGAGGATTGGAGAGAGTTTTGCTTCAGCCTTTGGCTGAAGAATGAAGTAAGAAAGAGTGGATTAGGTTGAATGAACTTTGGTATCTCTCTTTCTTTAATGGTTCAATCAAAATCTGTAGAGAGGTTTGCCAATCTCTCAAACCTTCCTTACTTATTTCTTTTGTCGCCTCTGTATTAAACCAAATCCTTTAGAGATGTTAAGGAATATTCTGATTATTTGCCTTTTTACTAACTCTTCATCTACCTATGCCATGTTTCATAGAAAGAGATGGGCATCTTGCCATTTACTATTCATTAAAGAAGTCATAACTAATGCATTCAGTCTTTGCTAACTCATACCAAAGGCTCAAGATAGATTTGATATATTTCAAAAGATATGTCATATCTTCGCATGAAATTTATACCAATTAAAGCCCTGGATGTCTACATTCCACTAGCTTTGACATTTTCTAATTTGATTTTTCTAGACAAAGTTATGGTCAATTTACTACACACTACTCAGTGCTATCTAAATCCAGATTTTACCTTTTTTTACATGAAAATTTGGAATAAATAGCTTGGAATTAAATTATAAAATTTATGAGTTAAAGCCATGTATGTTTGGTTTTTAAATCTTTTAACAAATTGTTAATTAAGCATTTCTAGCCAGAGTTATGATCAAAACATTATTTGTTGTGCAGAAAATATGCTTATACAGGAATATCACTATATTTCTTACTGTGATTTGTTTTATTGTCAATATGTGATTTGTCACTTTATGTGGGATATTTTACTACTGATAGTAGTCCAACATAATTTAAAAATAATGAGTCAAGTTATTTCATTTCTTATCATTTTATATCCATCTCCATTTACTTTAGTTATCAACTTTATTAACTCTTATTTTATTATTTTATTAGTGTCTATATCTAATAAAAATGGAAAAGTGTTTTAGCTAGTATGTGTGGGTGGATTTGCCATGAGTTTTTGGGGAAAATTAGTTTTAGTTGATTTTTTTGTGGAATGAGTAATTGAAGAGAAAATTGTATTATTTGAAAAGTATAAAGAAATCTTTAGAAAGATGGTGGGTAAGTTTCAAGAGATCTTTCTTTGATTTCAAAAGATAAATTTCATTTATGAGTTTGTCTTCTCCTTACTTAATAAGGTGAGTAAGGTGTAATTAAGCATTTAAGAGGAAAAGAGGAAGCAATCCTTCTTTCTTTTCCCCTTAGACTTGGCTATTTAAGGAGATAAGAAGATTTTTCACTCTTCTTACATTTTTTTGCTTGTCACACGGCATAATTGTACTAGGTTTTAAATACTTTAGTTATATGTTTGAATAAAAAGATATGTAAAAATAAATAGGGTGTTTTAGTAGTTCTCTTTTGATCTTATCAAAAAAGGATATTTTTATAATTTTGGACAATGACATTTCAATAATTTTTGTTCAATGCTAAAGGATATTTTTATCTTTTCTATAATAAATATTTCTAAACCAATGACATTTTCATAAATATGAAGAAAGGTAATTTGATAATTGAATCTATATCATTAAATGCTAGGTTTAACTCATATTTATCTTTATATGTTAAAGAAGACAAAGTCTTCTTTTTGAAAGAAAAGGCTATTGGCTTTTTATTTTTTATTTTTTACTAAGTGGCTATAATTTGGGTTTCTTTTAAGGCATCCAATCCCTGTGTGTCTTCTTCCTTTAAGGGCCTTGATCCTTCATTTAGGTTTTTATTTAGTTTCGAGTTTCTAAATTGGGCTCAATTTTTTATTGGACTTTATATGTCTAATTTTCTAAGCATTTCTAACCTAATATTCTAATGGGCTTCAATTATTTGTTTAAACACTTTATAGGTCACTGCTCTACAAGTCCATTTTTATTAGAATAGTTTGTCCTTTTTATAATTTTAACCCAACAATCTTGATATTGGGCTTAATTTTAACCCTTTGTCCAATCGTTTTTGGATTTACTTCTAATTTTTATTTACTTTAGTGATCCAAATCCCTTGAACTTCATTATCAATTTTTCCTATTTATTTTAATTGTAGCTCAATATCTATTATTGGGTTGGATTGATTTATGTATGTTTTGATAGATGTTACAAAGGTCTTTAGCTAATCACTAATTATTTTCATCCCAGAGAAGCAATCGTTGAATCACAAATCCACCTTTCCTAGAAAACCAATGCAGGAAGAACACACTATACGATTATGCTGTCCTAGCACATAAGCTAAGCATTGTTTATGAAACCAACACTTGTATGCTACCACAGATTAATTCAGAAGAGAAGCAATACCTAATCTTAGATTTAGTTTGCGAAACAAGCTTCAATAGAGCATATCAAATTAACTTAGTAACACCTGAGGTGCTAAATAGTCTTTAATGTTTAGGTCTGTCCAGTCACAAATTTAGGCTATAACGTCTTCCAATTATTTCATTAGTTGTAATATATTCATAATTTGTTTTAATTAGATAACATTTCTGTTTTCATGTATCGATTTAATATAATGACAATCAATCACTATCTGAAAACTTCAATTCTTTTATACATAATTTGGAATTGTTTCCCGTGTAAATTCACAAATTTAGTACAATTATAATTGAACCCAATGTAGAAACTCAATTTTGATTATTAAAATGTAATTGTTTGATACACAATATCAATTAATTATTCACATAACAATTTAATACACAAATTGAAATTGAATATAATAATATTTTTATTTTCTTTACTACTACATAATTTATATATTTCTTAAAGCTACCATTTAAAATTGATGATTTTCAAGAAAGTCCCGCGGGTCTAACTCTAGTTTTACTATATACTCCTTAAAATTAAATTTGCACAAGTCCAGGTGGCATTGCCAACCCTCTTCAACATGTACATTCATCAGTGGGCTGATAGTACAGTAGTAAGATAACAAATCATATGGCAAGAGATAAATATTGATCTCATTGAATATATATATATCAAGAAGCTACAAGGCATTTCATTCTAATAGCTAGTGTACAGGACTTTCACAATATAAGCTTACAGTTGAACATCAGTGATATTCAGCTAACCTTTTAAGTGCTCACTATCAAAATTGAGCAGCCTAAAGCTTTAAACTAACTACATTTCCTTTTAACCTAGATAAAACAGTATTTCTGCACCACCTACAAGCCCTTCAGAAAAAGGGAGAAAATTGGAAAAGAATGAAAGGAGTAAATTAGCAAACCTCCCTCGCCCCGGCTCTTCTTCCTCATAATAACCCTTTGGGGGGTCATTATAACCAATCTTCTATAGTTTTCTTTGAAAAGTATGCTCCAGCCTCTCACATATAACCACCAGACAGGGTACTAATTTGACAAAAAGACGGATGGCAAAAAAATAGTTATTAACCATTTAGGGACAATATCCTGTCAGCCCTAGTGATGTTTTGATTTTCTTCGTTTCCCCAGCAGTTTTAGCATGTTGTCAGTGACATCAGGCGGAGAGTTATCATCTTCGTCCTTATTATTGTCCGAGGTATGAGTCAACCAAGCCAATGCCTCCATAGCAGCATCCCTCTCTGCAAGCTGTTTATTTCTCTTGGGTTTGCCAACAAATTGCATCCCTTTGAACTCCACCAGTGCCCTAAATTCATTTGTCTTTAGGTGTTTTGTTTTGTATTTTGGTGGGGAGTGCCCTGCTCGCATCAACAGGGTTTGTAGCAAGCTCTTGGGGTTTGTCCCATCTTTTGTGAACTTATTGTCATCGGTAGATGCCTTAGGCTTCCTGCTTTCACGGCCAAATACGAATCTCCCTTCGCATTGATCACCTGAAACCAGTTCCTGAACAGCAAGCATCAAGTACTTCCCTTCCTTGTGAATGTCAATGCTAGGATCTTCAAGCTGCAAGGCGATAAACCCATCATCACTCTAATTTATCCCCTAATTACAGAAAATATTCACGTTTTCTTAACTTTTAAGTGAAAATTTTTAGTGGACAAGGTAAAACTTGCATTCACCTTCCTATACTAAGGAACATCAGCAAGGGAAAAATTGTAAAAAGAGAAATGCAGAAAAATATCATAGAGAAAAGCAAAGAAGTATTGCAAAGAAGCCTCTATATGCCAACCTTCTTTTGGATGAGCTTATGAAGCTCTTCCTTTAGCTTTAGATAGCAGTCTGCTAAATTAGGATCCATGAAAAAGTCAATATAACCTTGCAACATTTTTAGATGCCCAACCTAAAAATCGAAGAAAGAAAAGGATTGTTACAGTATCACAATCGATCCAGAGTTAACGTCAATGTAAACTACAGATTTATGTTAACAAATCACCTGTATCCCTTTACTGAGAGCACCACCGAAAAGTATAAGTATTGAATCTGATATACCAGTGGAATCACGTAGAAAAACAGCATTGACTTTTACTTTTTCACCAAAAACCAGCCATGGGTAAGGAATGGTTTGGTAACGAGCATTCACTGAATTCTGGAACAAATCATTTACGATAATAAATACCAGTAGAAAGGAATAATGACATAAGGGCTGGGGGATTTTCATATATTGCTAGCTTATTTTTGCTAAGATATATAGAAATTTGTTAGCTTATTTAGTAACTTTGCCAGTGTAACAAAAGCATACTCAGTGTGCCATTATAACAATAACACCATCTTTTCCAGATGCTAAGGATTTTCAATTGTGCCAAAAGCCCCAGACGAGTTCAAAAATTTCACACCTGAGTATATTATGCAAATGAGAGGTATATATATATATATAAGTTGGTGAGCATCTATGCATCTATTTTTCTACCCATGCATATAAATATGGGCAGTAGTGATGTAAGATGTGTACAAAGGAGAAGTCTCGGGAATAAAAATCAAGGGAAGGTTTATGACAATCGGGAAAAACTGAAAATTTAGGGTTAAAAACTGATTCATATATGTTGTGATGAGAGGTCTCTGGAATGAAGATAAACTCCGATTATAGCTTATTTCCATAGGAACTTTCAGCAGCCTCCTGAGACTTAAGTAAATATGGAGGGGAAATGAGATGGAGAGAGAATCAGAAAAGAAAATATGCGCAGCATACTAGAGAAACCATAAAAATGGAAAGACCATCACTTTCTAGGTAATTTGGAGGTAAATACTGAATCTGCCTATTTTCCAGCCGAGACTTCTCTTACATTTGATAGTGCCTGTCAGTTTTGCATAACTCAAAAATGAATTATAGATGTTTACATAACTAATGTTTTCCAGGAACATTAGCTCATATATTCTATAACTCTCCAGCCACTCCTTAACCGATAACAAAGTAACTCTCAAACCCAGTAAAGCAATGCCAAACCAAAATATAAAGGAAGCCTTTTCTGAATTCGTCATTTTATCAGCATGTTGTTGAATCCAGCCTCACAAATCTGACACTAATTTCTGGCTAGAAAACTAACGAGACCATTCCACTCTGTCATCAATCTTGTTTATCTTGATTTTGTAAGATATCTAATATTATTTTAAAATCTAAAATGCCCATATACTTGTACATATGAAATCTCAAATATTAGTTTTGAACCAATATTTTAAAAATCGGACTGGACAGTGAACTGGAAAAATCATCAAGTTATGGTTCGATTGGTTTACTCAGTTAAAGTAATGATTGAATTGTATGATATCATAAATATAAATTTATTAAAAAATTAAATATTAGCTGACCTACATTATAAATATGAAATCATTTTTTATACAAAAAAAACCAAAAGAAATTCAGCAAACTAGTAAGTTTTTAGTCAATTATGTGTTAAATTTCTTCTTTTGTTAGTTTTTAGTTATATATAGGCTTATTCAACCAACCCAACCCAAGAAAAAAAGAAGTCTAAAAGGAAACAAAAAAATTGTCCAATTTTCCCCCTTTTTTTTTTTTTTTTTTTCTGATTTGGACCGATTCAACCACTAAAACGATTTTTTGGGTTAACTTGAACCAACTAGTACAATGGTTAGCAGTTGAACCAGTTTACAAAACAATGTTTTGAACTGCACACTTTACTCTGCAGCATGAAGTCCATGGCACCTGTTGATAACATCCTTTAGAACGTAGAAGTTTGGTGTGACCATAAACAAACAGAAGTGAAATGGGAAAAAAATAATGAGTAAAATACATGAAAAGTATGGATTGAAATGTTAATTTTAACAAAACCCCATTTAGGTTAGCTTATCCAGAAAAGATAGTGCTACCAACAATACATAATTATTAAAAGGCATTTCACTATCAACAGATAGGGTTAACTAGGTCCAGATTAACATCATCCAATGCAACAAATAATTCTAAGTTTTAGGATCCATATTATTTTCTTTGGTCTTTGAAAGCCTGATGCTAGCTATAATATCATTCCATACTACAATGATGAATTTCAGCCTTAAAACTTGATAAAAGCAGTAACAAATAAAATCAACATTAACTGGTAGAATCGTATAGTATATTTTAACAAGATGGGGGCAACAATTGCAAGCCGCTTTATATGCCAAAACTGGAGCATCAAACAATTTCCAACATTAATATCTTTGATTTCTTGAAAATTGATTTAATCCACAGCTCACATGAAAGTTTAGATTTTCAGTTATGGTTTACACCAGAAGACCTTTAATATCATATGTGAACAGATAAATTTTTCATTCATTCAAAGTGATTCCAACGAAGGCCAAACATTAAGACAAACAAACATTGGTTTTGCCACTTACTGCATATAGTAAAACCTGACCATCATCCATTGTTTTGAAAGACATGGATGTCTCCCTGTGCTGTACATAGAAGGAATTAAGAATTAGATATACAAATCTATGGAAAACTGATAAGCTTAGCATGAAACTTACTGAAATACATTTCTAACTGATATAGCTCACCACAACTGATGCTATGCCTGGAAAGAGACCAGAACAAATGACTGCACGAACCAGAGACTGATTATGACTCAATTTGTTGTTAGTGCTTGCTTCTGCATCTATCAAGCCAGCTTCTTTCAAGATGAAGCTAAATTGCTTCCGAAGAGAGTGGATGGCCTGAAGAGTTTGGGCAGAGAGGAAATTTCTCCAACAGTATTCATAAGCAGATCCTTCTCTTTCTGCATCTTTCCATCCCTCATAAGCACGAACAAGAGCCATATGATCACTATAGTCTTTGGCAGAAAATCTAGACTTTGCTGTCCCTGCTAACTGAAACCGAAGGCAGAAGCTATATTTAGTTTATCTATGCATGAACTTCTATACTGTCAGTGCTAGAACCAAGCAAAAATTTGAGTAGGCAGAGCAATAGTACACGACACAAAGGGTGAAAGGAAACCAAAGCATTCAACGAATATAAAGTGTTAAATGATTCAACCCTTGGGTCACAGGAATCATAATACCAGACTCTTATATGAAATATATGTGCCAGATTACAGGAATATTTCAATTAGAAACATTAGCTGACTGCTTAATCCAGCAGTTAACTTCCAAATTCATTTTATGCACTCTCGCAAGTACCAAATTTGAAAATAATTTATCCAGAACTGCATATCATATATCTTGTAGATCAGATACCGTTAGCATTAACCATTTCATCTGTTAAAACATTTTCTAATGGCTAATAATGAGGGAAGAAATAGTGCCTATAAATTTAATCCTAATTGTAATGTGCCACTCAGATTGAACATCTTTCTTGAATTCTTGAGTCACTTATTAATCGTTTCATCAATGTCTTTACTAAAGGCATTACTGTATCTGGTTTTCTGTCATGTCATCAACTAGGTTTTCTGTACTCATTTGGTTACTAGGAGGCACAGATACAAGACACAAACCGGACACAGACATAATTTTCTGTACTCATCTAGTTACTAGGTTCAAAAAACACAACACAAGGCACATAGTATATACATAATATTTTTTTACATACAAACATATGTATAATAAAACACAGCATGCAAAGTTTAAAAGAAAAAAAAATCAAAGGCAGTATAGAAAAAAATAAAAAAGCACAAAGTCAGGAATAAAGAGAAATGAAAGGAAAAAGAGAATAAAAATTTAACTGAAAATAAGTTGAGCCACGTCCATATTATGGACAAGCCAAGTCATGCTGCTTCCATGTTCAAACGAGAAAAAATACTTTTTCCAATTGGAAACATATGGAAGTGTTTCGGTGGAGTATCCTTGTCCAACAGACATGGCAGGCAATTGATTCTGCTTACTGCTTAAGCATTCAAGTGATTACAATTATCCCCCTCATACTCACAAATAATGGGTAACCCAAACTTAGAAACCCTAAACTTTCCATCGGTTTTGAATGTGCTATTTGTTCAGTTCTCCTCTTCTAATATAGGAACAGTAGATTGCGTGCAGAAGAAGAGCTCACACCAGAACTGAGTTGATAGCAAGCACACCTAAACAACTCGCTTAGAGAGGAACAAGACCAGACTACAAAATGAAAACCCATATATGGCTCAACATCAATAAGAAGCATATTTTTCACATATCCATTGTTAACTATAAGTATATGAGGAAAGGTTTTATCAATAGGAAGACCTAAAAATTCATCTCAATTCAGAGACTGAAAGCAGGATTAGAAGACAGTATTCCATTTGCAATGCTGAAAAATATTGCACCAGTGCTTTTTCAGAGATATAACTGTACACCAACTTTGTTCACCAACAAATAGCAAACAACATGATTCAATTTTCACATAATTTTTTTAAAAAAGAACTATTATTAAGAAGGCAGAGAAGACATACATAACCAGAGGATTAGATATATTCCCAGGAGAAACCTCCAAAAGAAAAATATCCACAACAACATAGAAGAGCTCTCCATTCTCTCTGCATGTCCAACAAAGAAATCCCTTTGAAAACTCCATTAGCTAAACACCAGAGAGATGCCAAATGCACACGTCCATTAAGAGAGGCAGTAACAGAAACTGATCTCTCAATATCATACCATTTCTTTCTAACCAAATACACCATATGACAGCATAGGCAGCACACCACCAAAGAATTTTACCCTCTTTACTCCCTCCAAAACATAAGTTTTTTAACTGATCACTGAAAGGTTTATTAAACACATGCAGAGAGCAATGCTCCCTATCTATATCATATGAAATGATCTAACCCTAAGTTTGGGTTCCTTCCCATGGTATATAATGGAATTCATACATTAGAAATTAGAAGCAACTGAGCTCCAACAGTCAATGAGTTTAATCAACAGACTTACATCTTTCTTGTCTTGGGGCAAAAGGAAAGGATCCCTGACGCTAAGGCCAGCAATTATTGTAAGAACAGGATCAAAGCATCGAAATATAGCTCCCATTATTAACATTTTCCCCAGCTTAGGATCTACTGGAAGTATTGAGAGAAACTTCCCTGGTTCGAAGAAAACACAGAAGTCAGTGCAAGAAAATAGAGCACCAAGGAAAGAGCCAGACACACGACCAAAAAACCACAGTGCAGCATCTAATAAAAGAGTCAGTAGACTAACCCAGATTAGTAAGACTTTCCTTTTCATCTAATGCTCCAATCATCTTGAGAAAATCAATAGCATTTTGGACCTGTCCCATTAAAATTGCCAAAACTTGGTGTCATTGCAAATCATGTACTCAATAAGAACAGCTCAAATTTTATAAGCATAGACATACATTAACCATGGGGAAAAATCAATGAAGAGTAATAGTACTTACAGCCCGTTGCTCTGGTGCCTGCAGAGCTGCTGATAAGAACTCTCCTATGCTCTCAACCTGCAAACTTTTTATTTGCAAGCAGAGAGAATTCAAGGGTGTTCTCAATAGCTCAGGAAGTTGATATTCAGAAAAAGCTTCATAAACACATTTGGGGTAAAGGTGGTAGCATTCCCCTGGCTGCACGCGACCAGCCCTACCCCTTCTCTGCAACCAGGAAAGTCACCGAGAAACAAGGAGGTTAGTTGGAAGTGTTGAAGCTTAGAATAAACAAATAACAATGCAGGTTTTGATACAGCAAAAACTTCTGAAATTTTGATTTTTGATACAACAGAGACTCCTTAATATTTTCAAATGCAGTAACTACTCTGCATCAACCACTTGTATAGTATACAAAAGCAGAGAGGCAGGAGGCAAAAACACAGAGATTAGCATAATATTGTTTCTATTTCCTAGTTTGGCCAGTGCTTCTTTCATCATTCTATGGCATGCTGTTTTTATTTTCCCTTGGTGATGTGGGACAACCCAGCACTGCAAGCCCATTGGTACCATTAATGAGGCTGTCACCATAATTCCCCTACCACTAACCTTGTCATCAAGATGCAAAGATTCAATTTTTAACTGTTACAAAACACACCCTTTGCGTCTGATTATTCTTCAACTTCTCAACTACCATAACAGACTATAATTTGAGCTGCAAACTATAAAAGCCCATCTCAAGAATCTCCAATAAGATTCAATTTCTCTTTGTAGTAGCCCACCGTATGAAAATTTTCACCTAGGTTTATTCATGTTACCAGTACAATTCTTTATCACTTCAGTAATTCTCTTTTCCCTTCTGGTGAACAACAGGAGAAACAATGTTAGGAAGAGAAAATAAACAGACATGCATGGATTCACTGACAACAAACATTGTGAATTTTAGGGTAGTAGGTGGTCCTACCACAATTTTCATTTAAGTAGACAAACCACAGAAGTTCCTGACAAATCCCATTGTGACAAAAAGTAAGGAATTACCACGACAAACACGAGAAAAGATATCAACATGCACAGGTTTTAAAATGTATAATCCAGAAAGGAAAACATTTTGCCTCTAATAAAAGCAATATGTTAATGTGTCTAGCCATAGAAATTGCTAAAGAAGATGTACATGCATGTAAATTGTATCTTTTCTGACTTCAATTAGAATTTTCTTTCAGGAGAAAGAAGAATATATGAACAAAGCCAAGGACACATTCACTCATGTCAAAGCAAGAGAGCAGGACCGTTAGTAGCCATGTGAACATCAAGAAAGTTAAAACAAATCTAGTTAAGGCAGCTTAGGAGACACGGTAACTTGCCTGTCGAGCAGATGCTTGTGATATCCAAGAAGGTAGTAGACAAGGTGTGTTATTCAAAGCATCATAAGTGGTCTCTTTTGCTTTTCCACAATCAATAACAAAAACCACATCATTGATTGTAATGCTTGCCTCAGCCATATTAGTGGCAAGTACTACTTTCCTTGCATTTGGAGGTGGCTTCTCAAATATGAGCCTCTGCAACAATTCAAACATACAACTGATTAATTTAATACACTAAGATAAAAGAAAATTGATATAAACTGAAAAACATACTAATAATATTCTATCAGCTTCGCAATGGTATCTTAGAAACACAATGACAAATATTACCAAATGCTTGCTTTACACAATGAAATAGAATTTCCCACTCCATTATGTTTATTCAAATTAGATTCTTGTAGTGTTTAAAATGTTTTCATTTTCTATCACCTTGACTACCCGCCTTTCATCCCCTTTTTTAACTATGAAAATACACCCCTAGTTCTTAATAAAACTGATGTTTTCATTTCCTTTTCCTGCATCACTTTTGTGGTCCAAAATTTTATATGTTAACTGTCAAAGTATTGCAGTGTAGAGAAGAAAAAAATGAATTACATCCAAAGTAAAAGCTAAAGAAGAAAATTCTAACAATAAATCAGTTTTTTTAATAGAAAAAGAAAATATTATTCAGAGAAAGAGAGAATCAATAAATCAATTATTACTATCAGCAAAATAAAGATTATAAAATCCCTCTCTCTCTGCACTAACTTTGTTCACCAATAGATAATTATCATTGTATGAACAAAGCCATTTAAAGCAATAATCAAAGAACAATATTTTATTATACAGTTTCATTTAATATCGCAAAAGAATATATGATCTGATCTAAGATTTGATGTCAATAAATAAACATTAAGTTAAAACAGAATGCTTTAGTATATAAGAACTAATTGCCACCTGCCAAATTACCCAAAAAACAAAAAAAGGCCACCTGCCAAAGAATCAATATAGGTCAAAACAATAATAACCAACCTGTTCAGAAGTTGCCATTGAACCATGACAAGTTAGAACAAGAACCCTATTTGGATCTCCTAAGAGGGGATGTGCTTTAAGCTGGTCTCTTAAAGAGCTAATGTCCTCCCACCCGGTCATAAATACTAAGACAGCTCCCGGTCTTTCTTTGCGACAAATATGGCACAAAACAGCCTCAATGAGATTGAATCCCATGCAGTCTGGTGCCCAAGAGGCAAGTGAATCACGTGCCCTGGAGCTATAATTCTCAAAGCTTGATTTAGAAAGAGCACCCTGTGAAACAGCATCAAGGTGACAGTCATTTTCCCAACATCATGCCCTTAACCTCAATTTTTGCATCTAAGGGAAACGCTCAGTTAAGAAATATAGGGGATTAAACATTATTGGGATCCTTTTTTTTTTTATAGAAAAAGAACAGAGTAAATCACCAAATTGCTACTTGAAAGATTAAGGAGACATCAAATCAATACTGAAAGATTTTTTTTTTTCATAGAACACACTGAAAGATATCTTAACATCAATTTAATATCAATTTCATAAATTTTACACCAGTTTAATACTATTGTCACTTCTTCTATTAAAATTGTGTACATAGCATATGTTTAATAAGTTTTGGTTGACATAGAAATTAAATTCCATTATAGAATTGTCATTAAAAGGGGTTATAGGTATCAATTTATATGAAATCTCAAAAACCCAATTCTTCACAAAATTCATAGATCATAATTCCTTAATTCTTCACACTTTTCATGGACTCTCAAGTTCTCTTATGCTGTCATTTCAAATAATGAGTATATTAGAATGAAATAGAGCCAAAATTTCAAGTGAAAATGGCTATTTATGCAAAATTAGTAGCTTTGGAACTAAATTGATGTAAACTTTTTTAAATTGATGTTAAAAAAATCTCTCGGTGCTAATTTGAAGTTGTCCTCATCTCTCAGGTACTAATTTGATAATTTACTCAAATTATTAATGCGATATGGGGCAAATATGGGGCAAGATTAACTTATCTTTAAAATTATGTGCTTGCTGATGGGTAACCCTACAAGAAAATCACAAGACAGAAAATTCCTAAATGTAATACAACTGAGGTGTGAAGGTACCATTGCAGAAACCAAGGGTGCCTACCATGGGAACACTATATTCCAGTGCACTTTTTATCCAAGTTAGCTGCCTTAGAATTAATCAAAATCAAAAGCAAATCACCAACCAAGTGTTTCATAAAATTGTTCTAGTTTGATTTATGTTTGGATAGCAGAAATGTTTTTGTTTGTGTGAGTGAGTGAGTGTGTGTGTGTGTGTGAGAGAGAGAGAGAGAGAGACCATATGCAGCCCTTTCAAGATTAAACTTTTCTTTCCATACATTCACACTAAAAGAAGACCCAAAGATACAAAAGAACAAGCAGTTGGGGGTAGAGGAGAAATATGCTTGAACCATTGAACATCATTTTAGCTTCTCAATGAATAATAGAAACAAGTATCAGAGGTAGCTTCAAACCTCAACAAGAGTAGTGATCTGATTTTTCTTTTTCCGTGGCACTAGTTGTTTTTGTGTTTTCCACATTTTATCTTGACCATAATCGTCGATTTGATTGAAAGGAGTCATCTTATATCCAGTCATTTCCAAAATATCTTCTAAAAAGTGAGCTCTCACAGGATAGGTGAAACCCTGGCCAATAAACAAATGCATTTAGAAAACTTCTATTTTAATGAATAACCATTTCAAACACAAAAAGGGTTCCAAGAATATATCTAGTCATAGATATCAATTTATTGATTCAAAAAAAGAAGTTATCATTTAACCAAAAACTTACGATACAAAAGATCAACTTATGGTGTCAGTAGTCAGTCCCCAACATTTCAGGTATATACTTCATTAAAATGCAGCAAGTGTAGGTTTAAGATTATTGCAAGACCTTTGGTCTTAAGAAAATCACCTGTGTAAGAATGAATTTTGAGAAAATCAATTTTGCAAAACTTGAATTATGAAAAGGAACAATAGCTAAAAATTCTGTTAGAAATCTCTTTTTTCTCGGCTAAAATTACTTTTAGGGAAAACCACTTTTCAACACCAAATTGTTAAGTACAGATATGTTTTAATTAATACAGGTAATAGGATGACTTAGACAATATACAAAACTAACAAAGCCAGTTTGCATTATTTAATTGTCAAATACGATATGGCAATGGAGAAGCATCCTTATTAAGCAGAGTAACTGATTTTGAAAGCTTTAGATTCTGCATGTGGTTAATTTCTAAGATTACTTAAACACACTTTTATTGAAAAAATAAATACATTGCTAATGATTTGAGGGCTTTGGAAGCTAACCTAATGACATACAAGGCCCTCTGTCAGTCAGAGAAAAACCAGAAAAGCAACTGTATCATAGCACTTAGAAATTTTCAAAAATGACAGAAGAGATCTAGATTCCCTTTTACATATCATTACATATACATGCCCAACCACCCAATAACAAACCAACTCCGCAGTTCATTGATGCACCCTTCATAATTGAAAGTTAAATTACCAACAAACAATTGCATATACAGTCTCAACACACCAGTCACCCACCCACCCATACAGAGTTTCCCTGGATAATTGAAAATTTCATCATAGAAACATAAAAATAATCGACTAAATGCAAGGGTCCACTTACCGGAATGTGAAATGTTGGTGCACCTCCAAAATAACTAGAAAATAGCTCAGCATTCAAAGTGGCACTCATTAAAACCAATCGTAAATCCCGACGACGTGGAAGAAGATCCTTTAATACAATTAGTAGGAAGTCTGAGAAGAACAAAAACCAAAAGGTGGAAAGAGCATGTCAGCTTGATTACTTTCTTAGCAATATATAAAGCGATAACAGACACTATTAAGGATTTTACCTTCATTCATGCCTCGCTCATGAATTTCATCAACAAAAACATGGGTTACACCATTCAGGTTTCGATCACTCAGCAGTCGTCGAAGTAATATACCACTGGTACAAAATAGAAGATGGGTGTTTTTCCCTTTCATTCCTTCTAATCGAACTTTGTAACCAACCTATCAAAAAACCTCTGTTGGGGTATTGTGGGATGAAGAAAGAAGTTCCCAATTTTAAATTCCCTCTTTCATAGCAAAAATAGTCTATTCTTTTTTTATTTATTCATGTTTTATTTCATGGAGCAATATGCTTGTTTTTGTGTTTTCTGCAAATTTATGTGCATTTCTTTCTTGGTCCATTTCCAGGAAAGTAGAACTTACCGTCTCACCAAGAGGCTCACCTCTCTCTGCCGACACTCTCTCAGCCACAGCCATAGCTGATATCCTTCGAGGCTGTGTGCATATAATATTGCAAAATGCTCCTCGACCAGACTCTATCTCTGACTCTAGCACATATTGAGGAAGTTGAGTGGTCTTACCACAGCCAGTCTCTCCAGATATCACTATCACCTACCATAACAATTCATTAAGATGAGGTATTTAAGATACATAACCCCAACTCAGTTCATGATATTCAGCTCATTCATTTAAGAACAACCCTTGCCCAAAAAAAAAAAAAAAAAGGGAGAAATAAAAAAGAAAAGAAAACACAATACAGTTTTATACACAAATAGCAAATCAGACCCCAAAATAACCAGCAAGATTTGAATTAGGGGAGTCTTGAATTTAAAGAGAAAATGAGAGATAAAATCCAGAACGACTGTGCAACACTTGAACTGATTGCCTTAGCAATTGTCTCAGCCATGCTCTGTATATATAGGAATAAATTACACACGTCTTACAGCTGGAGATGTATTAAAGCTGAAGATAGATCCAATACCTAAAATCCAGCTGTATACAAATCCCTAATAGTCAGTATGCAATCCCCAATATTTAACGACCATATCTCCTATATTCAACACGCATTATGACATATTAAACAGGGACCAATTTTCATCAGCAATTTTATCAACTGAAGTTAAGATTTAAAATTAAAAAATTATAAGACATACAATGTTCAATTACTCTGTTACTCATAACAAGGCATCATAATAAGAGAGGCTATGTAAAATTAGAAAATCTAAACAAGCTCATCAAAGCAATATTGTTTTCCGATCTTCCTTTACATTTGCGATAAAGGTACACTTAAAGAAACCATGAGCAGAGTACCATCTTTTTCTCCTTTTAAGTATGATATCTGGTACCTTATGAATGGGTAAGATTTATTAAATAGTCAAAGGATAACTATTTAGGTAGTTTAAGTGTCCTTTCTTTGTGGCTAAACTAAATTATGACACTCAATCATTCTTGCAAATCATTCATTCACATATACTTCGGACTTGGGAGAGAAATGAGAGGCTTCAAGTCACATAGACACACCTGATTTCGTGCGATAGCTTGAAGTATCCTTTCTTTCTCCCCGAATGCTGGCAGAGATTTCCGGAATTCCAACATCCTCTTTCCTTCAGGGGATTCCTAGATAAGAAAAGTGGAATATAATATATTTATAGGCCCAAATATGTGCAAATTATTTCAATTACTTTCTACTTCATGACTGGTGCTAAGCAGCAGCTTCCCTATTGAAAGTATTCTTGCACATCTTACATGTCAAGGTGTACAATTGTGAACTAAAACTGAGCTTAATCAAAATTAGAGAGCAACACATTTCCACAAATCGGGAGGCTCCAGACTTCAAACCCATTTCTAGCCTAACTATAGAGAAAACTCACTTCTATGAGGTTTGGAAAAGGAAAAGATGTGTAAACCAATCTAAAACAGTAAGAAACATCTCAGTTTCCCGATCAAAGCTTGCAATAATCATGCCCAGACAATTGAAAAGGAATTTCAACCATGATATAACTTACGACCAAGTACGAATGTTCTTATTATGACACAAAATAAAGGATATTTGTATCCCAGTACACAGCCAAAAAGGAGTTGAATAAATAAGAAAAAATGAAAATCTGTGATGGGGAATACAACAGTAGCCAACCCAAAAGCAGTTTATATGAAGATTTCATTTTGTTGCCTTAAAAGCTTCAAGCTGGATACTATGTTTAATGACGGGGAAAAACTCCTTAAGATCAATTACTTAATTAGTTTCATACATAACATAGAAATGAAGAGGGAGAGGAAAAGAAAATCATCAACTCTACAAGAATAGATGCTGCAACTACACTCTGGATTCCTACATACTAATTCACGTGGTACCAAATGCCAGTACCCGACAATGAAATAACAGAAGCAAGCATATTGAACCTGCCAAGATCTTTGCATATTTCGCGTCCTTAAACTCCTCTTCTGGAGAACCTTTTCCATGACAGATCCATCCACAAAAGAATCAGCATATTCCTCCATTTCTACATCTAGAGTCTGAGTGATGGACTTTACATCATCCACATTGTCAGTGCTCTTTGCAGATTTTAACTGAAGTCTATCAAGGTATTCCTGCAACAAACCCTCAATCCTTCTTTGCAAGCTTAGCGGAATTACCACCTGTGACAATGGAAGTCAACTGATTGTTTTGAAGATTGATATCAATCGGTATAACTTAAAGTACCTAACTGATACCAAATCAAGTTACTACCTCTCTTTGCGGTCGTTTATCATCTAAATCTGGTCTGTAGTTAGGAAGAGGCACCTTACTTGCGACAGTCACTTTTCCATAAATTTCACTGCACACAGTATAATAAACCATATCTCAATCAATGATTGCTGCAAACAATGGATGAGGCTATACATCCATGATTTAAATAAACAATAAAATTCAATCAAAGTGTAGATATCATCAAGTAAGAAGTCTCTTTCTTCTCCATTCAACATGAAAGTATCCTTCTTTACCTGTAAAGCCCCATCCTTTTAGCAAGGTTGGATATCTGCTCATAGTCTCTCCTATCTTTCCTGTCTCTTGATACAATCTCCTGGTCCTTTTCACTGCGTAACAGCAGGCTCAATTTCCATTTCCACTCATCAACATTGGCCACCGTAGATGACGCCTATTACCATTAAATTTTGTTAGAACTACAAAATCAAAGACACCAGCCTCATGACAGCCTGACTGAGTTACTCAAACATGACTGTCAGAAGCTATTCGCTATAAAAGAGCATAACGAGAACTCAGATTTGATTCAGAGATTCAAAGCAAACATTTGCAATACCACATTACTTAAAAATAGGATATAAAATTATTTTCTATGCATGAAACCATAACAAAAGGTAAAAGTAACATTCTGCAAACAGTTATGATATTGCCAAGAAAGCCTCCTTAATCGATTATTCCTGCTTCTACTATGCCTGACAATGTAACGGGTAAAAAGACATCCCCAATTTTCATTCAGTTTTCTTCAAAGAATCAGCAACAATAGAGGGGAAAATGCAAACACCCACCTGAAGAAAAAACTAAAAAGCATAATTTCATTCCAAATATCACCCAACAATGTCCATAACACAACAAAATAAGAAAAAAAAAATGAAACCCAAAATCCATACGTTCTGGTTCTCAAAATCACACTCGTACTCATCGTCAGAGAACTGCTCCAAGGCATATCCAGAAAACCCACGATTGGAAATAAGAAATTTTCCGTTCAATATTGAAGAAAGCGGAGGTTGGTATTTGCTGAGTGCCCTTGAAGGGATAGCATGATGAGTAAGGAGGGAATGGGTGTGGGCTTTCACTGATTTTACACATCCTATGAACAAAGTTATTGCTTGCTTTGAATTATGCATTCTAACAGGAGAGAATGAAACATGGCGATCTTTCTGTGTTCAGAAAGAAAAGAAGCTAGAGAGCAGGTTCACCATTGAAGCATTAAGGAGTGCTAGAGTTCAAGTTCAGAGTCAGAGATGATCTTTATTTATTACAATTTTTGGTACGGGGAGGGGAAGGGCGACGGGGAAGGAGTCAAGGATAGAGTGTAAACCACAACCGAGTTATTTGAATCCACGAGAGTTAGGCTACAATCCATTTATTTATTTAATAAATAAACGAGTTTCAGCTTAAAATTAGATTATATTAATTTGATTTATCTTCTATTTGGATGGACTTAAAAAAATATTTTTTAATCAATAAATTAAAATTTAAAAAAAAATAAAAAATATTTTTTTGAAACAGTAAATTAAAATTTCAAAATAAAGTTAAATTTTAATTTTTTTATTACTTTTACTTTTTTTTTTTAAATTTTATTGTTTCTTTTTATTTTAAAAAAACAGCTTTTTTCTTAAAAAAAGCCCAAACAAATGGGCCTTTAATTAGTTCATAAATAATTTATTTTAAAAAATAATTTTATATTTATGATTTATATATAATATTATAGATATAAAAATATAATATTATAAATTATTTTTAAATATTATATTATAGTTATTAAATAATTTCTCTTAAATATTTAATATAATTTTTTAAATAAAAATAATTTATTAAATAAACCCACAGTTTCTATAAATTTATTAAATAATTCTTTTTAAAATTATGAATGAACATAATTTAAGTTTTGTTTGAATTTATTTATTTTTTTAAAAAATGAAGTGAATGAAATAAGTTAAAATCAAGGCCCTAGAATTTGAAATCAATTTCAAGCTCATACGTTAAAAGCTTAAGTACATTTTAAAAATGTTAAAGCCCAACCAAACTCATTACACTTGTAGTTATGGGAGTTGATCCCTAAACCGATCGGCAAGCACATAGGGATGCTAAACGGACCGCCGGTCCGCGGGCCTCGCGGACCGGTCCGCATTTTTTCGCGGACCGGACCAAGCAAAACTTGG
>JANHAO010000870.1:0-36635 GCA_026873985.1 Saraca asoca | reverse complement strand
AATTCTTCTTGATATTAACTTGAAAGTTTAGAATACAATAAAAAAAGCTGTAATAAATATAATTAAATTGGTCATTATTTTGAAGAAATAAAGTCAACAGGCTTCATAGTGAAGTTATATACTCATGTATTAAAAAATTGACATTTACAAGGACTACGTTAATTACCATGAATTTGAGTCTATACAATCATTAATCAAATTTATAACCTTGTGAAGCATGGAATTGAGTAAATTCTTACAAATTTTTTATAGACGAGAGTAATTTATACTATGAATCTGTTGCGTGTAACTTTGAAAGAGAAATATTAATAGGACAAAAATAAATGCCTTAAATAACTAGTGTTATCAAGATTTTTAGTTGATCTTATGAATAGACTAAACATATTAAAAGATGTTATTATCAATTATATAAATATTTCAAGTGTCAAACAAATTTTTTAAGAGTAGACTGGATAGAATTGTTATATGGGTTAACGGTAGAAGTTCTAATTTAAATTTAAAATGTAGTAAAAAATGTTTAAAGCTTTTGGAAGCTAAAATATAGAATTGGAAAGAAGCTAGAGCAATGTGAGTTTTCCTCTTTTAACTGGTTCAATGATATTTTTCGATGTGTTTGCGTCAAATTTTGCAGCATGAAATTCAATTTTAGGTAGGAGTAGACTTGTACACAGCAACCAAGCAGTCGCTATTTCCAAGCTTCAATGAGAATAGTGATGTGAAACAAAGCAAATAAAATCTGTAATAAAACAACAAAATTGCATATTAAATGCACAAAATGTGTGTTGGGTTTCCACGAGAGAATTATAAGTGGTCCTAAGATTCTAAGTTAATAGTATGTCATGCTTCGGGATTTGTGACCAAACTTGACAAGTAAATGTTCTCAGATTCAAATGAAATTTGGCATAATAATCAAGCATAAAGAGAAGATCATGTGGCATAAATTTGAAGGAAAATCTTAAGTGGATTATTTTTCTAATTTTTCCTTGTTTTGAAGGTGTTTATGTAATTTTAAACAAGGTACCTTGTCTAGTGTGAGTAGATAAGCACATGGTTATGATTCTTGAATTTTTATCTTCGCATTGATATGTTGTGGCACATTAGAACCCTTAGAAGTTAGGAGAAAAGTCTTTATATCAACTAGAAAAAAGTATGTCTACTCTTGTCAGTAAGACTTTTGCTTAAAATGCTCTTTATGGGGAGTGCTTTGTGACTTGAGATGAGCATCGAGACACTTATCTAGGGGATTGAGTGTATGGCCTTAAGTCTCCCATATACATTTGAGAATCTGTATCAAGGCTTTTAAATATGAATAAAGAAGTAGAGTCTCTTCAATCGAAATAATGTCCCATATATTTTAGTTACTTTTGGCTGCATACATCTGTATTTGTTCAAATTGCATGAACACATCATGATTGTTTGTGTGAATGACTTGGTTGCCTTTATATGTGATTTGGTTGCTATGTGTTATGTGATTTGTGCTTATGGTTGACTCAATGTGTTATAAATTGTGAGTGTTGGTCGTTATTTTTGAAACTTAGATGGTGTATGACCGATTAACTGGCTTATTCTTAGGTATTAATTAATTAAGTGTTAAGTGAAGAGTCTAAGCATCGCACATTCCAACAATCGAGCTACAGGACCATGACAGTTTGCTATCAGGTTGTGGTTGAGACCACACTTCTTTGTTTTCTATTGCACCCTGTTGATACGCCACTAAGTTGAAGAAAATGATGCCCGTTGAGCACTTTGATGCAATTGATATAGCAATTGGGAATCTTAAAAGAGTACCTGAGGCCATTAGAAATTTGGAAAAAGAAGAGATCCCTAAACTCTTTTGGAAGGCCAAGAATTGGGAATCCCTCAAGCATCGAGTCTCAAATCTCAAAGTTATCGTGGGAGTTGAAGGCATAGGAACTAGTGAATTTTCACAATTCCGTGAGTGGCTTGTTATAATTGAAAGCAATCAGAACGATTTGGGGGATGTTATGAAAGCCTTACCAACGAGGTGAATGATATAGTAGTGACTCTTCATGCTAAGATGTGTGACAAAGTAGCCTTAGTGAAGGTATTGATGATGGCTATCGAGAAAGGTTCACAAGAGGGTGGTGCTTCAGAGCGAAGGGGGAAAGTGAAAACCCTTGAACTAAGGCCATATGGTAGGGTGGAAGAGATGAACAAAAGGTTAAGAATTTTGTGTTTGAGATGGACTAATATTTCCAAGCAGCTAGCATTACTTCTAGGGAAGAATAGTTGAACCAAGCAACCATGTTCCTCATGGATAGTGCTAAGGTTTGGTGGAGGACTAAGTATCAAGCTATTTAGGAGGTAAGGTATAGTATCAATCCTTTGGAAGGGCTCAAGTAGGAATTAAAGGTGCGCGTCTATCCTAAGATTGTGGACTATTTAGCTCGATAGAAATTGTTAGAGCTGAGATAGACAAGATCAATGCAGAACTACATTAAGATGTTCACAATGATCATGTTGGATATAAGGGATATGACTAAAAGGGATAAGCTATTATAGTTTATGGAGGGTCTATCATGAGAAGCTACCATGGAACTCCAAAGGAGGAGAGTTGAAAGCGTCATGGATGGAAGCAATGATTGTAGCTGAATGCTTATCTGACTACAACATTAGCTTTCCTCAAAGGAAGTCCCTTAGAGTGGGCTTGAATGTTGCTAATGGTGGCCAGTCAGGCATTGGTGGCAATTCCAAGAGTGAGGGAGGAAGAGCATCATCTCACTTGTAAATTTTAGGATCATCCCAGCTATCCATAAGCCAAGGGAAGTCTAAGACCCTAGCTTATTTCTTATGCAATGGGCCTCATAAAGTTACAAAATGCCCACAAAAGGTTGTCCTTGATGCCTTACAAGCCACACTTTAAAAGGAAGTGGAACAAGGTGACAAGGGTGGTGATGAAGGTTTTGATAGGGAGGACAAGTTTTGCACTATGATTGGTGCAATCCGATTCCTAAACTCCCAAGAGTAGTGAGACCAGGACGAAACATGGTAAATCTCATCCTTACTATGGATTTACTCATACAAGGAGCTGTACGGGTTCAAGGATACCACCCCGCATAAGAGCAGAGGACGTAGTGGATGAGGTGCATCAGGAAAGATGTGCAAAGCAGGCAAATCCTTTTAAGGAGGAGTCTATCAAGAAGTTAGAAGGCATAATGTGTTCAAAGAGCAACTACCTAACACCTACATATTTATTATTTCTAATTGCAAAGTTCTTGCATGTAGAACCATTCACTTAGTTGCAAGGAGCAACTTCCAGCAATAGCTCACATTGTTTTAGGAGTGTTGGAGTTTAGTCACAAAAGTAGCTTGTGGCAATGACCTTTGAGAGATGGGTGTGTGGAAATCTAGAACAAGAGTGATGGATAACTCTTTGTTCAACCCTATTGGTCATGGCAGGGGGAGATACCCTCAAGGTATCAAGTTCGAGTGATCGTGGAGGCACTAGCCGGGTGTCAAGTCCATGTTCGAGGAGTGGTGCTATTGGAGTAGCAGAGTACACAATAAAGTACGATGGAAAGTTGAAAAACTACACAAGTAGACTTGTAAGCAAGGTATGGGACTTGTAAGTAGGCCATGTTTTGTGAGCAAGAGGTGATACTTTTACCCAAACAATCCATGAGACTTGCATTTCTCACATTAGTGGTATAAGACATTGGATGTGGGACTAGTCAGTAGTAGGTGCAACCCTAATGCCAAGTTACTACTCAGCTATAAGGACAATCAACTCAAAAGTTATGGAGACAACTCATTTTCATTGTCAATAACAAGTTAGAGAGACAAACAGAAGAAAGCCTAAGAATAGCTAGAGAAAAGCAAATCATGGACTTTCAAGGAGCAGTATCAGATTGAATTGTTGAAGGAAAAACATTAGAAAAGTACAAAGATACAAGCAGAGAAGAAGTCAAGGGAAGAGCTTGGGGGAAGCAAACTAAAGATTTTATCAATGTTGTGTTAGATTAAATTATCAATGAGGGCATCAATGTTTTCAAGTGAGGGAGAATGCCATAGTTTGGGACTTGTGATTGAATTTGACAAGCAAATGTGCTCAGATTCAAATGAAACTTGGCAAAAACATCAAGCATAAAGAGAAGATCTTGTGGCATGAATTTGAAGGAAAATGCTCAAGTATATTATTTTTTTATTTTTTCTCATTTTGAGGGTGTTTATGTAATTTTGACTAAGGTAACTTGTCTAGTGCGAGTAGATAAGCACATGGTTGTGATTCTCGGAATTTTATCTTCACATCAAAATGTTATGGCAACTGGGAAAAAGTATGTTTACTCCTGTCAGTAAGGCTTTTGCTTAGAGTGCTCTTTAGGGGGGGAGGGGAGTGTCTGGTGACCCGAGGTGGGCATCAAGGCACTCATCTAGGGGATCGAGTGTATGGCCTTAAGTCTCCTCTAAACACTCAAGAGTGTTAGTCCTTTATTATAGATGATCTTTTGATCTAGATTCTAGTTTGCAATTGAAGACTTTAAAACTTCTTTGGAAGTTTAAAAGATTTATCAGAGTATATTCATTGGATAACAAAAATTCAATTGAATTCACTAATTTAAATATAATGTAGAATTATAGAAATAGTTAATTAGTTAAAATAGAATATATGTGTACCAAAAAATTAAATGTAGTAATGTAAAGAACACTAGAATTTTTAACCTGGTTCCACTTCAAATAAACCCACGCTTGAAGTGTACATCCACTTGATTGAATCCTCAACCTGATGGTCTTTCTCTTATTACATAAAAACACAAAACTTAACTGGGCTCTTGCAAACTAGTTTACATAATTGAAGAACACAAGCTCTTGCCATCCAATTTAGATACAAAACACATTATACTTTAAACTAATTATGATCAACCTCACAATTAAAGAAGTTGCAAAGGGAAGATCAACCTCTCCCTTTTGTATCTTAGATTTCTATCAACCTAGAAACCTAGAATTGAAACAAGAATTAAGATAGATATACAATACTCTGAAATTGAGATGTAGATCTCAATTATGTATTGTGTGTTCTTCTTCAATTTGATCCAAGAATCACTTTGTTTGATGAAATTAGATGAGGTCTACTTAAGCTCTATTTTCTCTCAATTTTTCACAAAATGAGGTTGAGTTCTATTTAATGTGGCAACTGACTTCTAAAAAAATCACAAAATTTTTTATTGTGGATTGATTCAATCAATTCAAGAATAGATTCAGACTGGTCACTAACTTATAAATTGATTCCTGAATTAATTCATCTATGAATATCATTAAGAACTTCATGACTAATTTGATATGTGAATCGATTCATACTATCATGTAAAAAAGGTATGAATTGATTAGTTAATCGATTCTTAAAATTTTCTAACCTTTGATAAAACCAATTTTCAAAACAATGGTAATCGATTCCCAAAATTTTCTAACCTTTGGTAAAACCAATTTTCAAAACAATTATTCATGAATCAATTCATGTTCATTTCACAAAATTTTTAGTATGAATTAGTTAGTGAATCAATTCATATAGTGAAAAATACTTTTAATAAAAAATTTTACTTGTGAAAGAGTATTTGAAAACATGTTTAGAAAGCTTTCAATCAAAGCTCATTTCAATTGATTTATTTTTACCTCAAGTTATCTAATTTTAAGAAACTTGTTTGGATCAAAATTAATTAGAATACACTTACAGAAGATCCTAATTAATACAATACAATTGCTATGTCTAAAGGTGGAAGATAACCAATGTCTATTCTCTTGGAACATTCACCCATGTATTTCAAAATGAAGTATGGAAAATTGAAATCCAGTTGGCATTTGATAATCCATATTAAAAATAAGTCATCTTCCATAATTTGAGTAAAATTGGTGATCTTTGGCAGAATTATTTTACATAAAGCATAGTGTAGGATCTTGTCTTCAAGAGACAAGCTAGCTATCAACAATTCCCACTACCATCTTTTGGGTGGAGTAGGGAAATAGCATTCTAATAGCTAGTTCTTTACTATAATCAGGAAAGGATCCTATAGTATGCTTTGACATTGTGTTATCCATACCAAATTCATTAGCAAATAGTTTAGAATCAATAACCACATGTTTATGCATCATATAACAAGATAATTTGCCATTATCATTAGCAAGATTAGTATAGAACATTTTCACTAACCTAGGATAGGTAGTTCCTTTGAAGGTAAAATTTTTTTCTACCCTATATTTTGCTAACAGTTCAGGCAAATGGGTAGTTTTCAGTAACTGATCATTGAAACATTTTAATGGTTCAACTTTCCTATTTTCTAGAGAGAGATAGGCAATATACTCATTGGAGGATTGGAAGAGTGATTCTTCACCTATTGGTTGAGTAGCTTTCATTGGTGATTTGTCCTTATATTTTGCTATGAGTTTGATCTGTTTTGCCATTTGTGATAAGATTGTGAGAAGAGTGAAGTTTTGGCACTTAGGGTTTTTAGAGTGTGATTTGGGGCTTTTTGACTTAAGTTATTTTTGGTGAAATTAATTAGTTAAAAAGTTTAGACATGGTGTTTCTAATGTTTCCGTGGAAGAAATTTGAGTAAAAATGTGTTTAGGAATGAGTTTTGAGGAAATTTTTTAGGGAGAAGGTGAGAGAGTTTTGGCTAGGAGGGCTAACAAAATATTGTGAAATGAATTCAACTTCGATTTAGGTATATATAATATCATGCCTTAAATTGATTCGTGAATCGATCTAGAGAGCAAAATTTACTAATGAGTTGATTCGAGTTTAAATTTACTCATTGAAATTCATAGGGCAATCGATTTCTAAATTAGTTCATATATGAGTGGATAATCTATGAATTGATTAGGGAATTGATTCATCCAAGAGCTTTTAGAAAAATTTGAAAATTTGAGTCTTCTTGAAACTTTTGAAAAATTAGTGAATCGATTGAAGAATCAATTCTCATTGTTTATAATTTGAAAAGTGAATCGATTATAGAATCGATTCAAAAACTTATGAAAAACTTGGATAAATGCAAATTGATTACTAAATCGATTCAAGGATCCTGAATTAAGTTTTTCTTAGTTTTTTTTTTATTTTTCTAAGGGTTTTCCTAGTTGCTCAAACATCTAGTTAGCATCTCAAATCACTTAAAGTCTCAGATTCTCCCCATGTACCTACAAAACAAACTTAGCAACATCTCCAATGCTTAAGTTAGCAATTGCAATATACAAATCAAATATGAAAAATAAGAAAATTTACTAATGATTATAGGGGGTTTATCAATGTTTGCCTTGTGATGAGTGCAACTTTTGTCCTACACCATGAGTTCCTTTCTTTTCTCTCACACAAACCTACAAAAATAAGATTAAGTTTGCTTAGATAGTACCCAGTAAGTTTTGAGTCCAAACTTGTTAGTAGACTCAATAGAAACTTTCTTAACAGAAGATGTTTTTGGCAACCAAACAAGTTTTTAATTTGGTTTCAACAAGTATGATCCATTTCTAAATAGATAATCTCTAATATAATGGCTTTTATGATTACAATAATTATAGGTGATATTGGTAGGATTCTATCTCTTAGATTTTTTTTGTACTGTTGTTGTTTGTATCCTAAGCTATTCTTGCTTTGAAAATTTTTCTAATCTTCTAGCATGCCATTCAGTTTCTCATTATTTTCAACAAAACCTTATAAAGTTTTATTAAATTTCTCTATTTCTAGCTTATAAGACTCATAATGCTCACATGTTTTGTTCTCATTAACTAATCTTTCAGCTAATACATTCAAGTTAGCATTTTCTTTTGCAATTTGCTCAACCTTTTTGACCATATTCTCATTCTGACTCTTTAGTTTCTTTATTTCTTTATTGGCTTTGGTCAATGCTTCATTAACTTCTCCATATATGTCATCAAAATCATCATCATCTATTTGATTGCTAGAATCACTAATATAGGAACCACAAAAGAGCGAAGGATGCTGCAGAACCAATGTACTTTCATTATGCTAGGCTATAAGGTGATGTTGTTCTTTCTTTTTGTAATTAGCTTCAATTTTGCACTTGTAAGAAGTCTTTAGGGTATCTAAAATCTCTTTTGCCATTCTGCACTTTGAAATTCTTGGAAACCCATTAGTAGATAGTGTACTTATAATAATCCATTTTAACTTAGAGGCAAGAAGATGTTTTCTTTCTTCTTTATCAATCCATAACAATTTAGATTTTGGCTCTAGAATTCCACCAATAGATATCTTAGGATATTCATAGCCTATTTTAAAAATTTCTAGCATGTTCTCATCTAAAGCCTCAATGAAAATTTTGATTTTGTATTTCCAAAAGGCAAAATTTGTAAAGTCAAAAGGAGGTGGATTGTTCAGATATGTACAGTCTGAAAACATAGTTAGATTATGATCCATATTCGCATCAAAGAAAAGAAGCATCAAAAGCTAAAGCTCTGATACCAATTGATAGGTCCCATATTAAGAATTATATACTGTGGAAATTGGATCTTGACCTTATTCCTTTAAGGGAATTTGAATACTCCTTTACTTTCTTGTAAACTCTTTCATTTTGCAAGAATTGCTTTGTGTTAAGAAGAGTTACAGGAATTTAATCAATGAATGTGTAGATTATAGAATTTAACAATTATATAGCAAGAATGTGAATTCAAAAGTAGAAAAATAAAGATTCAATGGACATGAATTTTAAAATGGATCAACTTGAATTGAAATTACAATTCAAGTCTACTCTATTGGATCATTCCTCAACTAAAAGACCGTTCTATTAACAAAACTATTAGGATTAAAAATAGGCTCCTTAAATGCTAGTTTATATGCAACAATTATTAGAAAGACCTTGCTAACCTAGAAGAATTTAAATTAGGCTCTTCTAAACCTAAAACAAACAATAAGAATTTAAACAAGCTCTTGCTAACCTATACAAGATTTCTATCAACCTAGAAACCTTAAAAGAAAATATATGAAAAGATGAAGGTAAAGAAAGAAGTACAATACCACCAGTTTGAGAGAAATATTCTCAAATAACTAAGATGAATTCAACAGATGCTTGATTCAAAATCACTTAATTTGATCTAGAAATCTTGTGAGGTAAAGAAATCTAATTAAGCTCTTTTCTCTGAGATTCTCTCACTTAAAGGAGAAAGAAAATCATGTAAAAGTTATCAAAACTAAAAATAGTTAGGACTTTTATAACTGTTGTAACCATTTGCGATTGAAAAACTAACTTTCAATTTGTGAATCGATTCAAAGAGAAATCCCAACTTCTGATTTTGAAAAAGCTTTTCTTCATGAATTGATTCATGTAGATTTTTTTTAACATGAATCGATTCATAATGTGTAAAATAGATTTTATAAAATCTTGCTTTCTTCAAGTGGTTTTGTTTCTACCTCATTTTGAAAATATTTGTTTGAATTAAACTTCTTTTAAATTCATTAACAAAAGATCTTATAAAAATAAAATAATTCCTGATTCTAATGTTAATTTTTTGAATCACATATATATACTTTGAAACCTACAAAACAAATCAAAATAAGAAGAGAAAGATAATGTCAAATAATAATGTAAATGATTTGATTAAAATTATTTTTTAACATCAAAATAAAGAAATCTGTAGCTAGGGTGACCTAGGCTAACAACTTTCACTGGTAACATAGGGTTGTGGCCAAAGACTAACTTATATGTAGTGAACTAGTCAATTCTTTTGGCATACTTTGACTAGCCTATAAGACTTGATCCAACATCTTATGCCAATTTCGTGGATGTTGCCCACTTTGCATTTCAATCAAATTAACAACCATTTTGTTTGTTACTTGGCTTGGCCATTTGCTTGAGCATAATAAGGTGTGGATGTTTTTATTTTTATTCCACAAGACATTACATATTCTCTAACACTTTTAATAGGTGAAAATTGTCCCCTAATCAATCGTTAAAATTTCTTGTAACCCAAAACAACACATAATCTTATTTTAAATGCCGATGATATCTAATTATTTATCATCTTTAAAGATAGTCACTTCGACCCATTTTATAAAGTAATCTACAGATACTAGAATAAAATTATATCCTTGAAAGGAGGGACGATATATTTTTTTCCAATTCAACCCAAAGCCTAACCACTAAACGGCCATGGTTTCACTGTAAACTTAAATTTGGTCATAGGTACCCTCTATTTTGGGCCATGCTTTTGACATTCTTGGAATCCTTTTGCATAATTAATGCAATCTTTTATCATTTTCAACCAATACAATCCTTGTCAAATTAACATCCATTTCATTTTAATTCTAGCTTGATGAGCACCACATCTTCCTTCATTCATTTTGGCCATTGCACATTTTTCATTTATGCAAAATGTTTTTCTATTTTTAAAATGTCCAATAGACACTTTAAAACTTCTATGCATAAATGTTCAATTTTCATAAGGTCTTCTATTGTGATCATGATTTGTCTACCCTTGGAGGGAAAAGTCCTTCCCCTTTTGGTTGGTTGTGGGCGTGGTGAGATTCAAACCATTGATGCTATGGTTCATAGCCATATGCTCTAATTCTCTAAGCTCAAGGCTCCACCTCATCTCTATTAGATCATCTTTACAACATCTTTGTATTAGAGTTTACAAAGAAATGGTCTAACTAATTGAGATGCACAATTGGGATTGTGTCTATACAATATTGAAGGTATTTTTTTTTTGGTAAGAAGACAACCATATCAAATTTATAGAAATGTTAAAAAACTAGTATGACCTTTTTATTTGTTATTTCTTATTTTGCATTAACAAAACCTTTTATTATTCTAATGAATCAAAAAATACTATACTATAGCTCTAGTCTCACCAAGACACATTAGGAGTTATCCTTCAAAGCCCCATTTGAATAATTGCCCATCGACCATAACAAATTTCAAAGCCTTCATGCTTATATTGTAGCTTCTTGAATTTGATGGATCCATCAAATAACTTATAAGAAGGGACCTCCAATCATGCAGTGAAGCTTTTGAGCTCATACATATGATTTCTTTGTTGTCCATAGTTTCTTAGTGAGCATGGTATTTAATTATTTCAGCAAACATGGATTCTTTAATCTTGTATCCTGATGTGATTTGAGCTAAATCATTAGCTTTTGCATTTTGTACCCTTGACACATGTTTTATAATCACATCATCAAATTCATATAATACTCTTGTTGAAATGGCTAAATATTTTGCCATGTTTTCATTTATACACTTATAGTCACAGGTGATTTGTCTTATCACTAATTACGAATCACCATATATTTTGATGAATCAAGCACCTTGTTCTAATAAAAGTTCTAAACCAATCATTAATCCTTCATATTGGGCTTCTTATTAGAACATTTTTTTTATCTAAGATAAACATTAATTTGATAGGCTTTCTTTGAGGACTAATGATTAAAATTCCAACTCCTAATCATTCTTTATGGCTTGAATCGTTAAAGTATAGTTTCCAGTTTTTAAGTTCAACAAAGTTAATCAGCCTTTCTTTATGGTTGACATTAAAATCATCATTTTCTTGTTCTTTAACTACTTTTGTTCGGCAATACTACAATTAAAATTTGGTTAAAGCTAAAGACCATTTACCAAATTATCCATGAATAATCGATTTTGACAACATAAACTTCAAACATTAACTTTTGATATAACTTGGACTGCAAAGGTTAGTAAATAGTAACATAACTTTGAATAAGGAAAATACAAATATAAACATAGATATTCTATTGTCGAAAAATTTTGTTCAATTAAAGTGTGTCTAAACAAATAATAAATGATCCTTTCCATCCCTTGTTCAATTTCTTGGGCCAAAAAACAACCTAATGTGTCATTGGAAGTCAAAACATATAATTTCAAAAGGTTCCCAGGGATGAAGGATAACACTACTGGAGGATTGGTTAAATATTGTTTTATACTATCCAAAGTCTCTTGGTGATTTCAGTTCTACTTAAACTCTTCATCTTCTTTAAATTTCAATAATGGCGACAACACCTTTTTTAAATTAGATAAGTTAGAAATGAATCTCCTGAGAAAATTGATTTTTCCCAAAAAACTCTATAGTTCAATCTTATTGGTCAGCAATAATGTATCCAAGATTCCATCCATCTTATTTTTATCAAATTTAATTCCTTTTTTATGCACTAGGAAGCCTAAGAAATTTCTTGCCCCTCAAATCTACATTTTAAGGGATTCATCTTCAAACCATCTATTCAGATTTGTTCAAATGTCTATTTTAAAGTTTCCAGGTATTCTTCATGTGAATTGACCTTTATTACAATGTTATCTATATAAACCACCATGATTTGGCCGATCATATCATGAAAAATAGCATTCATGGCTCTTTGATAAGTTGCTACAGCATTTTCAACTGAAATGGATAATTTGTTCAAATGAACTAAGGAATAGATTGGAGCAAGGAATGGGTCTGCCTATTAGAAAGATGAATGTGGTGGGTTCCTCTTCCTAGTTCTTTGGCCACCTCCAAGGTCCCCATCCTATAGGTCATTCCCTAAGGGTTTTGATTCAACATATGAACCTGTGATTCAGATGCATAAGCAAATAAGCCCCTGAATTTGAAGATGACATTAAGTTTGTTTTTTTGTCTTTATCTTTCAATACTCATTTTTTTGGTTCATGTGACTCCCTTAATTAAGATTTTTTTTTTGTCTTTGACCTCCACTTGGAAAATATGTCTTCAAACTATCAATCACAAAGTAGTTATCTAAAGAAAGATTATGGATCTTCAAGCGGTGTTACTAATGCTTCTCTAAAGTGTTCTCAAGATGATTGGCAAAGACAAATAGAAGTGCAACCTTCTAGCAATCGTAATAAGATTAATTGTCATGAGGATGATGGGTCTTTAAAGAAGAGGTTTATGATGTCACTTTCCACCATGGAGCTTGTTAATGAGGAACATTTTAAGGATGAAGAATTTGTATCAAGCCATCTTTCAAATGCTAAGAGGTTTCATGAGAGCTACAAGATTCCCCCTACCAACCTTTGCAAAATTGATACCCATTACATTTACATTGGTTCCAAAAGGACTACCCCACTAAATTCGTTATTCTATAAGGGGTCAATTATACTCAGATGGCAAAGAATAAGATTTTGCTAGATAAGCATAAAGATATTTTCAACAATGAGGTTAATTTTGGTCTAGTCAAATTTACAAATGTCTTGGTTAGCAACTAGCTTCAACAAACTAGCTACATACTTGTTTTCAAATAGAAAGTTTGATAATTGAGTAGCTTTTATAAAGAGGCTTGTGGTAAAAGCCTCAATGAACAATTGAAAAATTGCTTTTACCAATGTTGCTAAGGAAGTCACCATTTGCAAAAACACAATTAAGAATTTAGAAGTTGATATGGAATTCATGAATTCCCAGTTGAAATGCTTAAACCAAGAAACTATCTCTTGGAAGCATGCTATGAAGGATGCACAAAAGGAAGCTATTGGTGACAAAATAGATCTTGTTGTTCTGAAGACCAAGTATGCAGAAGCAATGAAGAAAATAGGGTGAACTTACTGTTGGGAAAATTTTATCAAACGCATTAAGTATGTATATCAAAATTTTAAAATTTTTTCCTAAGCCAAAATCATGTTGTTTGCAAATTATTTAGTAAGGTTTTATATAATTCAAATAAACATAAAAGTAATTATTTGAATTATACCTTCTCAAGAGTTTTTCTTGGGATCCCTGGTCTTGAAATTTGAATTTGATTTCTAAGCAATTCTACAAACTCTCCAGCAAGCCTTTGATCAAGTCTCTGGGAAACTCCGTTGGATTTGATCTCCAATATCAATGGTGATCCACATAAATTAATTAGACTTGAAGCCTCCACCAATGTTACATAATAGATAGAGTAGGAAAATTAACTCTTTAGCTTAAGAGGTGTTAACTCTACAAGAAATCACAAATTCACTCAACCATAGTTGGTGTTTGAATGCAAAGAGGAAAAGAGAAGAGAGATCACATTGAGAGAGATTTTAGGAACACAATGCATGTGCTAGGGTTAGTGTATTATGTTCATGCATGTCCAAAAGGATTGATGTCTCTCTTCTTAAATAGAAGAGATTGACACATGCAAAAGTGTTGCACAAGCTAGGGTTTTCCTTGCTTATGCTATCCACTTCTTGAAGTGGTTAGATGGCATGGCTAGGGTTAATACTTTATGCCTCTTTGCTACTCCTTGGTCCAAAGAATCCATACTCCTCACTTAGTTCATAATGAGTCCAAACTCATTAACCTTTATGCATCCTTTTTTTATGTCCAATAAGCCTAAATTATGAGTCCAAATTCATAAATTCTCAAATTGTTTAATTTATTAATTAGGATAACTTTCTAAGTGAGGAACCATTCCTCTATTTATTATCTCCTCTAGAGTTAATGTAAGTGTTCTTACAACATTCAAATATCAACATTAGAAATTTGTTACTATTTAATAATTATAATTTCTATTAGAATTATTAGATCATTGATGAATTATCACTTTTAACCATATTAGAATGCTTGATTAATTATTTCAAATTTTCAAGATGTTTACTAATTCAACACTTGAATTCAAAACATTTTGCATTCTAACTTTTCCTTTGACTTTGTATCAAAAAGATTTTATTGTGTGTGATCCATTAGGTTTCCATACATATTGGCAATGAATCTATTTACAAACTTCTATAAGTTTTATTAAATTAGAACTCCTTTAAGTAAATTCATAGTTCATGATTGGCTTCTAGTAAAGCATAATGACCACCCAAATGCTAGGAATAGATTTTTGGAAATCAAAACCTTTAGGTGTTAACTTGTAATTCCATCCCTTCATCTCTTAATATTCAAATTAGATGTAGGGTATGGCTCATGTGTCAACCGTTATTGAATGTTTAATTATAGGTGCATGTTTAACTATGTGCTATCTCATAATTGATTATACATAGAATTCCTTTTATGTGTTTATCGATATATAGGCCTATGATTTTGATTAGAGCACTAATGTCAAGACATCATTTGAATATTTTTCCTTGCTATCAAAGAAGATGATTCTTTCTTGATCAATCACTACCTTCATGTATTTTATAGTGTACTAACTATTATTTCTACCTTCTCTTTAAATGTGCAAATCTAGAATAAGAACAAAGTACATAACTCCATATGTAAGGTATTGTGCTAACCAACTTTCACATAGAAGTCCAATGACACATGGTAACATTCCATATGATTTCTTATAGTGGGTCAATCCAGTCATATCTTCCATAACATGTAGCCATATGTCTTGTCTAGATATCAACATATCTCCTATGTATGAGATCGCTGCATTCCTCTAGAAGAATGTGACATGATATATATTGGTTTACTCATGAACAATTGATATAATGTTTTCTCAATGATTCAACAATCAAGGATATCTAGAAATATATTATATTTTTAAATCATCTCGTAATTACAATCCTAATTGTAATTAATTTATACACAATTATATTTCAAGGACATTATCTAATATAGTATACATATATCAAAACATATATATATATATATATTAAAACTGAATTGATAAAGAAGCCAAAACATATAATTTATCAAATATGCTAAGATATATAGTTTCTATGCCATTACAACTAATTATCTCTATAGCATCTATATTAAAACTTAATGCAAGAATGGATGAGGCCTACTCACTTGCCACTATTGGCTTCGTGGAAGGGTACAATTTGGCCTTAGACTAGGTTTCTGTTTAGGTCCCAAATTTGATTTCTTGCCTCTTAGTGTTTACAAGAAGTCCACCAATTTAGTTAAGGAATTAAAGGTGACTCATACTCTTTAGCCTCACCATGAAGAATAATATTTCAATATATAAAAATTGGATGATTATTAATGGAATGTGTTTTATGCTTGATCACTTTGACACAAATTAAGTCAAATGCTGTGATGGCAACTTGTACCATTTTTGAGCAAATTATGCTCAATTGCTTTAATGGCAAATTATGCCGAATGCTTGAGCAAATTAAGTTCAATCACTTTGATGGCAACTTGTACCATTTTTGAGCAAATTATGCTTAATCGCTTTGATGGAAAATATGATGAATGCTCTGATGGCAACTTGTGCCCTTTGTTTGACTGCTTCGATGGCAATCTATGCCAAACATCTTGATGGAAACCTGTGTTATTTTTGAGCTAATTATGCTCAATCACTTTGATAGAAAATTATATTGAATGCTTTGATGGAAACTTGTGCCATTTTTGAGCAAACTATACTCAATTGGTTGATGACAAATTATGTCAAATGCTCTGATGGCAATTAATGCCATTTTGAGCAAATTATGCTTGATTCCTTTGATAGCAAATTATGTCAAATGCTTTACTGGCAACTTATGCCATTCTATTAGCAAATTAAGTTCGATCAACTTGATGACAAATTATGTCAAATGCTTTGATGGCCACTCATACCATTTTTGAGCAAATTATTCTTGATCACTTTGATGGAAAATTATGTTGAATGCTTTGATGGTAACTTATGCCATTTTTAAGCAAATTATGCTCAGTCGCTTTGATGGCAAATAATGTCAAACACTTTGATGGAAACTTATGCCATTTTTATGCACAATCTTTGTTAAGACAAAAGTAAGAGCCCATTTTATTCATCCCTATCGGGGATAAAATATTCTAAGTACAAGAGTTTACCTCGAAAGAGTCTTATAGATTGACCTTCCTAAAACTATAACATGATAATTATGCTTTTCATGAGCAGTTACTATTTCTCTATCATTGGTAGATCATTCGATTAACCTAGACATGATAATCCCATCAATGGGTGGTGTTTCATGACCTGGGTAATCGTTGCCCTTCAATTATTTCCAGGTGATAAGCATCGTTTCCCAAATTCCTTAGTATATCCTGATTTCATCTAGAATCAAAGCCACTTAATCATATGTACAATAAAAAGGAGTCTCCTTCATATTAGTTTGCTTAATTGTTCTGTAAGACTATAAGACATTAGGTAACTCATTGGCCCATCACCACTTAGATGCTTCTAATCTCTTTTTTAACCCTTCAAGTATGACTCTATTCACTAGTTTAGCTTGCCCATTTGACTAGGGTGTTCCACAAAATAAATTTCTAGGTGATTTGAAGAACTTGGCAAAATTTTTCAAAAGTTTTAATGGTGTATTATGTCCTATTATCTCTTATTAACACCTTAGGTATGCCAAACCTATAAATAATATTCTTCCAAACAAACTTTTGTGCAATGCAATGGTAATGGCAATTAATAGTTTGGCTTCTATGCATTTTGTGAAGTAATTTATCACTATAATGAGATACTTATATTATCCCAAGGAAGCTTATAAATTTTTACCCTTGAAATTTGTGTCAATTCAAAATGATCAAATTCACTAATCAACTTCTTTGCCTTTTGTGCATATTTTATTAGGCATGGCACCTTTTTTTTCATTGTTTTCATTTAGCTATCCTATCATAAGCTAGGACTCATTGGAAGCTAGTATCACTTTTGCCTTACTTTTTTCACAAGGTTTAGGCCAACAATTAGTGCCTTGTACTCAGCTTGACTATTGGTTGTCTAAAATTTGAACTTTAGGGCACATTCAATCATAACCCCTTCATGTTCCTCTAGGATCACTCTTGCACCTCCACTTTACCTGTTTGAGGACATGTCTGTGAATAACATCCAGACAATGGGTGATGGGTCTATCATATACTTAGGTGGATCTTTAAATGTGAATTAAGCAACTTAATCCAGCATGTGATTCAAATAGACAATTTTTGGTTGTTTGAAATTTGAAATTTAAGGCACAGTCAATCGCAACCCCATTAGGTCCTTCCAAGGTCATTCTAGCACTTCTACCTTTCTTGTTTGAGCACTTATCCATGAATAATGTCTTGACAAAAAGTGATGGGTTTGTCAAATACTCAGGTGGATCCTTAATTATTTTTATTACAAAATCTACAAGTACATGAGGCTTGATAGCCTTTCTTGATTCAAACTCAATTCCATATTCCATAAGTTCTACTAACCATGACATTAGTCCATTGACCAAATCAGGTTTTTGGAAGATTTGCTTACTTGGATGATCTATATGGATAATCACTTAGTGACTTTGAAAATAATGCTTTAATTTACTAAAAGCTATAAGCAAGGGATACAACAATTTTTTAATCTTTTGTTAATGTAATTCTACACCATAGTGGACGTTTTATGAAGTAGATTGATTTTTGGAGATCATCTTGTTCCCTAATTAATAATGAGCTAACTACCTCTTTCACAGTGATCATTCTACACGAATTCCTTACAACTTTTAAGACCCTATAAAGGGGAAGGCACTTATCTAATGATCTTGATATAAATCAAGATAGTGCCACAGTTCAACCATTTTGTCATTGTATTTCTTTAATGTTAGTTAGGCTTTTCATGTCAAGGATAACTTTGCAAGTGGTAGAATTTGCTTTAATTCCTCACTCAATTAAGCATAAAACCTAAGAATTTTCTTGCAGTTACACTAAAAGTGCATTTATTAGGGTTGATTCTCAAATTTTGTTGTTCCACTACATGAAAGATTCCTTCAAGGTTCACCAACTGCTTATGATAGCTAGTGGATTTTATGAGCATATCATCCACGTGCACATTCAAGTTTTTCCTGATTTGTTTTTCTGAACACTTTCTTAAGCATTCTTTAATATGTGGCCTTGGCAATTTTTAAACTAAAAGGCATGACATAGTAACATAATATGCCATCATCCATGATAAAAGTTATTTTCTTTTGATCATTTATCCACATTCGGATTTGGTTGTACATTGAGAAAGTGTCACAGAAGCTGAGGATAAGAAAACCAGATGCTCTGTCAACTAACATGTCAATATTAGGGAAAGGGTATGTATCTTTAGGGCATGTTTTATTTAAATTAGTAAAATCTACACACAGTCTCGGACTCCTGTTGGCCTTTTTAACCATAACGACATTTGGTAACCATGTTATATGAGATACATCTCTAATGAAACCCTTTTGTAAAAGTTTATCAACTTCAATAGTTATAACCCTCGATCAGTCTGGCCTAAATCATCATTTCTTTTGTTGAATCGATCAAATTGAAAGATTGTTCACTAGCCTATGGCAAGTAGTCTTAGTGTCAATACTTGGCATATCTACTATTATTCAAGCAAATATTTCAACATTGCCTTTAAGGATTCTAATGAAGTCTGTCTTAAAATCATTCGATAGATTCACTCTAATCCTAATGAATTGTTCCTTATCTGTCCCATTTGCCTGTGGATCTATTAACTCTGACACAACTGTATTAGGTTTCATTCATCCATTGTGCTAATCTTGGCTTATCCGTTGGTCCTTTGGTGAGATTTTGTACTGTTCATCTAGTCTCTGTATATCAAAACTTTTCATGTAACATTATTGAGTGGTTTGTTGATTAGCTTGCACTTGTCCAAGTCCATTTTCTATGGGAAATTTCATTAACAAATAAGGTTGTGAAGCAACATCTTAAATCATATTCAAATATAATCTCCTAAGGATTGCATTGTATGCCCTATGGGACATGTCAACTATAAAGAATCTTGTGCTAACATAAGACATTTGTGAAAAAGTGGCCATAGAAACCCATAGGATAGTCATGCCAATAACCACATTTGCTTTCATGGAAAATCAATAATAATATCACAAGGATTGTCCTTGAATTACCAGTAAAATATTAAGCTACTACATTGTAGGAAGACTTAGCATATTATCTAAACTCCCTTTATCAGTGAGTATTCTTTTGACTACATGATTTTGGAGATTAGTTGTAATGACTATTGGATCATTGTTGTCATGACCAAACTCAGGGCAAAAGTCACTATCATTGAAAGAGATAACGTGATCGAAACAAAATTTTTATTGCTTAGCTACATTATTAGCTCGACATTCCTCAAAAGAAAGAGATCGAGCTTGCTTAGTGAAGCTAGTTACTTTATTCGATGCCCAATTAAGCATCAAGACATCTTGTGAATGGAGTTGTGTTTATTCAAAATTCTGGTAGCCTTTGATTCATGCTAAATTGATTCAGCCTTTAGACATTGAGAGTAATCTGCTTCATAAAGACAAAGGACGATCAGGACTTTGTGAATCATATCTTCATTGATTTATGTATAGATATGTATGTAATAATGGAGTATGACATTAAATTTGGATAAAATACAGGTAGATCTATTTGAATATAGCAATTATTGATAGAAAATAACAATTAAAAGATAACAATATTGAAATGAGAGATAATAACTATTTTTACAAGGGTAATTAAGATAGTGATATGAACAATTTCAAATAGAATTATCACAATACAGAAGTAGAATATAGATTTTGTGTATGTTATCAAACTGCAAATGATGATAATCGCCATTAGTTGAGTGCGATGGCTAAAAATCACCTGTACGAAGGCTTAAGTAGTTGTAGTTGCCAAAGCCCCTCCGTTGTTAAAGTTAGAAAGTATTCAATGAGAGTGAAGTATTTAATTTGTCTAAATGAATTTAATACCTTGTTATTTATAAAAGTTTAGAGGGGTTAAGGGCATCCATATTCATATAAGGCTCCTAATTATGCCTTAGAAAGGGGCCCTTGGCCATTTAGGCCATAGGTGCCTTGTTTATTAGTGTACAGATTGGTCCAAATGAACTTGGTCTTTGTGGCCATTCGATTTCTTCCTCAATTTTCAAGGTTATTTTTGGAGCAAAATGCCTTGGAGCTTGTTTATGTGGTTGAAATCTTTCCTTGATTGGTAATTTATTTTCAAAAAAGTCATTGCTCAAACCTGGTATTTCGTCATAGCTCTAGGCAAAACAATCTTTATATTCTTTTAATAGCTGAATTATTTTCTATTCATTTCTTCATTCGACTATTGGCTCACAAAAGTTGGTCTCTTATCTTCATCTATTCCCACATTAACTTCTTGCAATTGATCTTGCACTTTTACTTTATTCATGTCTTCCTTTATAGGTGATTCATTGAAACCTAAAGCACTATCTCTATATATGTAGTTTGGGATCCTTCCCATTTCTTATTGCCTAGCAATGTAGGCCTACAACTAAGCCATTTGTTTGGTAAAGTCATTTATTTGGATTACAAGTCAAAAATGCATTTATGGCCATTAGGATCATATAGAAACCAAATGAATCAAGAATACATTTCAACATTAGCTAGATCATGCTCTTATTCACCTACTTCAAGTGGCTTAACATTAGAATTGTCCACCTTGAAATTAACACTACATTGTTGCATATATCATGGACTATTGTCTTCTAAAATGCACTCCACCTCACCTTTTTTATTCCATATTATCAATTTTTGATGAAGAGTGGAAGGTAATGCCCCTACAACATGAATGTAATCCTTTCTCAGCAATAAATTGTAATCAGCCTTCAAAGGGATTACCACGAACAAAGTTTTCTTTGCAGTTCATCCAACCTTAAAGTTCAACATCACCATACCTTCATATGCCAACATTTTCTCATTAAAATCAATAACTACTATGTTTGACAGCATCAAGTCCTTAAAAGTTTGTCATGTTTGATAGAATTCATTCTTGGCATTTGGTTGGCTATAGCTTCACCATCTATCAGTAGTTAATTCACTGGTTGTCCATCTACATGAACTTTAATATGTAATGGCCTAAGATGGCTTCTCATTTTTTTAGTGGCTTTTCAAAATGTTCAACTAGAGAATTGTTGAAATCCACTATGTCACATAATGAGTCAGGCCCATAATCATGTGAAAAGTCCTATTCTACTCAGGCTAAATATGATATTGGCAAAATGAGTACCATATCAATTTCCATATTTTGGTCTACTTCATTTGCATTTTCTCCTCATGCTTATGACCACTGGATTCTCTGGGACCCAAAGGCATTTGTGTAAAATACCGATAGGACTAATGCTACCTTTGATATGTTGATCTTCTATGCATTCAATGCTTTTATATTTTAATTGGTGGTGGTGCTTGATAACTGGTGATGAGTACAATATTTAAATATCTTATACCTTTTCTACGTTTATTATTTTATCATGATTATGTGCAAATTAGATTACTTGTGATTGGCTTCATGATTTGACCATATTTGTGACTAATTTGAATTAATTTGGTAATTTAACATTATTTCAGACTTTTGATTGTATTTGTAGTTCTAGACCTCTAATTGGGCTGATTCTTGTACCATTTGAAAGCTAAGAGAAAAGACTATAATTGTTATGAGAGCATCAAGCCTAGTTCAAATTTTTAGTGGGTCAAAATCAATTTAGAGTTTGAAGTAGAGTTCTAACCCATTGATATTTTTGTCATATCTGGATCTCTAATCCTTCCAACGATGCAAATTTAAGCCCATTAGACATCTAAGATCCATATCAATGACTTTTATAAAGGGCTCAGGGTGAAACTGTGCCATTTTGACAGAGTTATAGGACTATAAAGCTTAATGACATAATCTATTATGGGTTAGTATGCTCTGTAAAGCTTATTTTAGGTTTTGACTCATAAGTTAGGTTAGAAACTTCCATTTTAAGCAAGGCTTGGGCCATTGGATTGCTAAGAAGCAGGGCTATAACTCTCATGAAGACACCAAAGTCTAATTATACCCTTATCCAACCTAATTTAGCAACCCTATTAGAGAAAAAGAGAGCTAATAGAAAAACCTAAATAAAACACCAGAGAGGGGACTCTTTCTGACTCTTTCTATTTCTCTAACTTCGTCAAAAGGGTAAACCTCTTCTAGGGTAAGAACACTAGCTTCTTTTAGGTCTTTTCTTTTCTTCTTTTGTTTTCATTTTTATTCTCTTATAATGAGTAGCTAAACTCTTCTTTCAAATTAAGGGAAATTCTACTTCAATTTAATTATGATTATGTGACCTGATTTATATTGTTGATTAATCCCAATTTGGTTATCGATTGTTCCTATATTTCAATTGCAGAGGATGATTACCTGATAGGGCCTATTATTTAATTATCTATTGTGATTATCTACTAACTTAAACTTCATAATATATGTAATTGTTATGATAGTTTAGTGAAATAGTAATTAGGTGCTATGATTATGCATTGGTGTATGATTGTTATCCAGTTTTAGTCTCTTCCTACTCTTAATGCTTTTGTTAATTTGATTGGTTAGTCTCTTCCTACTCTTAATGATTTTATTAATTTGATTGGTGTGTTGGCCTCGAGTTAGCTAGTAATAAAATTTAATTAGAATGCTGGGCTTGAATTAATGAAATTAAGGAAGAACGATAAGAAGGCTTAAATTAATTCTTGGATAAATAATCAAAGAGGGGATAATATATTTTGTGTCTAGGATCAATTTAAAAATTGAATGCATAAATCTCTCTTGGATTTAAGATTTCACAATGGAATTGCCCTTTTACAATTCAATTTTGTTTGATTGTTATAGATAACAAACCCCCTATTCCAATTAATACATAGATTAATCATCCAATCCTTTCAGTTCAACCTAGACTCACCCTTCTAACAAAATTTGGCTAGATTGGTATATTATATTATGACAGCTTTGAAAACCATCATTTAAGATTAATGCAAGCATTTTCATCCATTGACCAACATGAGCACTATTTGGAGGCACTCTAGTCCTAAGGTGAAATCCTCCCCTTTGATTTAATTGAGTTTGAAAGTCAAAATCGATGTGCTTAAGACCAATTTTCCCTTTTCCCTTTCAAAGGCATGTTTCCATTTTTCTGCTATTATTATTGCTTTCAATTTTCTTTTGGTAATTAATTTCTTTGTACCGAAGCTTGTTTGTTGGCTTTTTCTCACTCTTGAGGGTCAATCCTATATGCCTTTCTTTTAAGTTTCACTTCATCATAATACTTTTCATATCTTAGATAGATTTTTATAATTCCTCCTTTGACTTTGATCCTTTTAATGAAGTCAGCCTTTGACTCTCCTTCCTCGAGTTAGGCCTCAGGAATGAATGGTGCATCTACAAGGTCATCATATTCATAAATGCCAACCATATTAATCTCCTAACTAGTACATTCAACGTAATTTGAGTTTGTTGGGAAAAGGGTTTGAATGGACCATCATTTGTTATTCTTTTCTAGCGAAACGGAGTCTACATTGCTTTATCACCTTCTTAATCATTTCCCTAAAATGGACATAGTTAGTAACATGACTAAACATATTATGATATTTACAGAACTTTCGATTTTTTTATCTCTTCTTTTTGTCAAAATTTGATGTCCCTCATACATCTTGATTTGTTTATATTTTAATAATAAATAAAAATCTAACAACTTTATTTATATCAAAAGAATAAACCTTTTTGTTCAAACTATCCATTTAAACTTTATTTTTAGCATTTTTTTAACAATGGACATGCATGTGGCGGCTCAATTTTTATTTTGGCCACATATATTTCGTTTTCATAATTAATTTCCTCTTCTTCGACATATGCAAAGTTTTCTTTATGGAGAGGAAACATTTTCATTTTTCTATCATTTTCTTGTTAAATTTGTTAAATTTGCTATATTTTTCGGCTAACTAGGACCGATCATAGAAAAATTAATTTATCAATTATTTTTGTACAGCAAAGTAGAAACTAACTGCATCTATTTTTACTATTTTAGATTCGGCAATTTGTGTGAAACAACTTCTTGCTTGCCGAAACATAAAGAGATAGCCATCAGAGTATTTCATTGGAACATTCACTTCACATGAGACCATGAATTAATGGAATTAAGCTGCAAACTAGAACACTAATAAAAAAAAAGATAATGGAAAATATTTCATTATAAAAAATTCATTACTAGCTATTTCTCCACATTTGGCCGTAAAGTGGGCTCTGTGTTCTATTATTGACTAATAATCTTTGCCCAAATTTTGTTTATCCAATCTAGGAAGGCTCTTTGCAGTTAAGTTGATGAGATTGGCCCGCAAGTTGGTTGACAAGCTGTTCAACCAAGTTAAGAAAGTAACTGCTCTAAAATTAAATGAAAATTTGACATGTAAATATACAGGTGTTACTGCCTAATTGATTAAAATAATTTTTAAAAACTGTGAGACAGTTACCACTCACGTATGCAAGAGCATAACTTGTAGAAAAACTGTCAACAGATCATGGCCAGATTGCTGTATAACCATTTTATGACATGGCACAAATACTGTTTGACTGTTCCATGCTTGGTTTGCCTATGTACCAAAAACTTCTAAGTTAAATGAAGATAAATCCAATGCTGCTTGTTACTACTGATCATTTTAAGCCCAAACAGATTTAAATGCAATTTTTGGCCGAACAGATCAGGTTCATTCAACTGGGTAAACTCCTGTCAAAACAAAATCCAAAATGTCGAAAATAATGAAAACATGACATAGGATGTTGTTTTTGGATATTTCTCCTTTAATGACGAGTTCGAACATGAAATGATATATGTTTGAATTAAATGACTTGATAGTTCTGTCGTCATAAAAAAAAAAAAACTTAAATTTAATAAAATTCGTAGTGTTGTAACTTACGGAAAATATTTCGCAGCTGCAACCACACAAGAAATCTACTAAGTGTCTATTATATATATATATATATATATATATATATCATTTGACGTTAGCGTTTAATAGTTAACGGAGCCACATATTCCGCCCAAAACGTAATGAAATATTTTGATAATTTCTCCCGTCATAAGTCATAATATTTGATCCTGATGAAGTATAGTTTTTTTAAATCCATAAAAAATATAATAATTTTTTTTGGAATTATTACAAATGTGTAAAATTAATCCTGCCATAAGCCAGCACAATAATTTTTGTGAAATTATTAATAACATATGTAAAATTTTCATAAAAACTAAAAAATGGATATCTATATAATTTTTTTAATACTATAAAGTATAATCAAAATTATTGTGTATAGTAATTAATATTACAAAGAAAAGTCTGATAATTTTATTCAACGAAACTTATTTTTTCTGATTTGCGTCTACACGACATCATTTATGTTTCTGAATGTCGAATTCGCTTTGGACTTGTGATCACAAACAAATGTCTTCTTGATTATAAAGTTACTATCAAAATTCTCCGCGCTAAAAATTATACACTCCAAATCTCACATGTCTAAATGATAATTTTAAGGGTGAAACAGTAACGAAAGTAAATCGAAAATTGATGTTTTTGATAGTGGTGAAGAGAGCACAAGTTTTCTAGTATTTTTTTAATATCTTACTCTACTATAAAATAATTTGAAAGATCTCATTTCAGTAAACTCAAATTCTTTATTTTTTTTATTATTTTACTCTACTTAAAAATAATTTGAAAAATCTCATTTCAATGAACTCAAATTCTTTGATTCAAGAAATTATTATTTATAAAACCAACTTGTAGACAATGTATTTAAGCTAGATAATACTTAGCAAACATTAGATTCCCATGATCATTAATCCACTTAAGATTAAATTTTTTATTTTTCCATATTAATTATTTAAATCAATAAAATAACTAATTAATAATATTATTAAAAATAATCTCATATAACATATTTATAGGAAGGAATGTATTAAAGGAGAGAGAGCGTGCCTTCTCGTAATAATTCCGGATTAGTATTGCTTATCGCACTTTCATAGTGGAATGTAGACAAGCAGTCTTCTAATTAAAAGGTTATCATTCAAAATTTTAAGATTTTGAAGGTTGTAAGTTATATTCAATTTTCACCACAAATCATTAAGTGATTTTTTTATCTCTTTTGTGGAAAGATCTTTATTCCCCTCCTTACCTTGATGACTTCCTATACAACAAAAGGAAGTTCAATAGTTGTAGGCTAGTTAACACTGAATAAAAGCAAATCAAATTATATAAATAATTGTAACAAAAATAAGTAGAAAAATGTACTCAATAGTTTAAGATTTGAATACTCATTTGATATGTACTTACGATCATAAATGATCATAGAAGTTTCAATAAATATTATCTTTGAACTATGTGTTTGTGTCTTTATTCTAAATGAAATTACATCATTCAAAATTTATCAGAATATGTAACTAACAATCATTAATTTTTTTAAAAAATATATATATATATAAATGTCTTGTCATTTGATTGCAAATACATCAACGCAATTGAATGGAAATGACAAATAAGATTATTGTTATGAGTGGTTTCCGATATTAGTTAGATGAGCTGTGTGGGCCCAATAAGACGAGTCCAATCGAAAAAGGCTCTAGACCACTCAGAAGTGTTAAGCTCGTAAAGAGGGGGTCAACTCATTAATTGTGAGCATGGGACGCATGGCAAGCTCAGAAACAAAAGTCTGTGCTAGCCAAGCAGAACTGGTCTTGAGTCGTCAAGAGGGGCAAGCTGTGTCCAGGATACTCACCCTGCAAGCTTGAGCTCAGGATCAATCCGCAGTGCCACAAATCACATAATACACATCCTGATCAAATAAGCGACCTCTAGTCCCAAGGTATGGCCAAGTCTAATTAGTAGTCAAGAGCACATCTTCCTAGTTGGCAAACTAGCCCCCGAGGGGAGACACTCACTTGCAGACTTCAGAAAGTAGAGTCTAAGTTGTTTGTACGGAATAGCTACACGATGTAACTAATGTACAAATTGGAAAATTACCGTTGTAACCTTCCGACTTCTACAAATAGGAGGTCAATCTATTGCAAAAGGGGACTTCTAGAAAAGATAGGTGGAAGCTTTGTTAAAATACTGAGAGAGAGGCTTAAGGAAAATCTTGTGTACAATCAATGTAGATGTAGGGGCCAAGCTGGCTTTAGCCAAACCATAATAAAATTGCTCCTTGTGCCTATTTTTTTTTGCTTCTGCACTCTCCTTCCCTATCTGTTCACACACTTGCAACTCATATTTTAGGTGTTGACTAAGATCCGGGTCCATAAAGCCAGATTATACTGTTCACATTTTGGCACTAGAAGGAGAGCCTTGAACATTCGAACTGTTTTCCATCCATTTCTATGATTCGTTGAGCAACTGCAATGGTAAGAGGAAGAGTAACTAGGAATGTCAATGTTGTTGCTGGCCAACCCAAAGATCATGTAGAATAACAAGAATTATCATTGGGGGCCTCAGCCTCCCTGGTTGTAGGCGTGTCTACCGTCCCTGCGATGGGTGTTGTCAATAATGTGTGGCCATTAGCCTCCCACCAATCTATTACTCTTGAGATTGATAGAATTCAAACCTAGCGTCAGTGTCAAGAAGCACTCAAAAGCACAGTAAAAGAGATGGCCAAAATGGTTAAAGCTCTTGCTCAGGCACAAGTCCAGGGAGTGCAAAAATAGGCTCAGGCCATAGTACCAGGAAGGGGCCAACGCATTAATATGACTTATCCCTCTCACTCGTGGGAAAAGTCAGAAATTTGATAGCTCCATAAGGGCCAGATGGTCAAGGACCCGAGAGCTCACATCGCTCAAGAGGATTGGATAGGTCCAACCAGGGACACATCCCAAGTTATTATTCCCCTGATCAGGAGAAAGACAAGGGTCAACAATTTTCTAGCCATTAGTCCAGAATATGGGACCCCGATATCGAAGAACTCCTCTGGATGGTAAAGCAACTAGAAGAATGCCCTCGAACTCAAGACAGCTAAGACCACTATGAGGAGAGGACTCCATTCACCAACAAGATAGAAAAGCAACTTCTCCCTCATAAATTAAAAGTCCCCGTGATCTCGCAATATAATGGGGACAACTACCCCAACAACCATCTGGATGCATTTAATATCCAAATGGATCTCCAAATGATGAACCCATGGGTTAAATGCCGAGTCTTCCTGGCTACATTTGAGGATATACCCCAAACTTGGTTCAAGAATCTCCTGACCCAAAGCATTGGTAGTTGGAAAGAATTCCAAGAAATATTTGTCAACCAGTACAAGGCATTGAAAAGGCAGCACAAGGCGCCTTGCCATCTCGCAACAGTCTTCCAGTGGGAGGGTGAATTGCTAAAAGACTATGTTACTCAATTCATGCATGAGGTCAATAATGTGGAAAACCAATCTGATGAGAGTATTTTGATAGCAATCTCTACAGGACGCCGTAAGGATGGAAAACTATATGAAAGCATCTCTAAATCCCCGGTGAAATATCTCACTGAATTCTATGAGCGAGCTGCCAAGGAGATCAAGTGGTAAGAAGCCTTTGGCCTGGGAAGGTCGGGAAATGAGGATAATGTGAGCCACTCTAGAAGTGGAGGAAAGGATGACTAAGGCAACCACGACAGTTGGCCAATGAAGAAGGCTAGAAGTGAGCTCCCTCGACACCAAGGCCGATATGATAGCTATAGCATTTTGTCAAATACCTAGAAATGTATTTTTGCAACTAAAAAGGATAAGGAGAATTTTGGGAGGCCCCCACCATTAAAGACTAGCAACAAGCGTAAATACAATGAGATCAATTTTGTGCCTACCATGAAGAGATCAGGTACAAAATGTTGGGCAGAGGCTATCTACGTGGCTATGTGGTGGAATCTCTCAGACAATAATCCTGACAGTCATAACAATAACAACTCCGACTCTTTTACACCTTTTCTTTTATATGTGTTACTTGAATGTAAATAGAAATCTCAGATTTGTTCATGAATTCTGATAATAAAATTTTGAATGATTTTTTAGGGGACCCGAACATGGACTCAAAATTGTTAATTCTACAATGTTATTTCTCAGGAACTTAAGGAATGAGATTTCACACTTTCATACAGATAGGCCAAGACCCATGAATTCCAAGTCTAGCACAGGGTCACCAGCATCATTCTAATTCTGGCATAAGATCGCCAGCATCATTCTAAGTCTAGCACAATATGGCCAACATCATTCTAAGTCTGGCATAGGATCGCTAGCATTTGCCCAAAGTCTGGCACAAGATCACTAGCAGTTTAAGCTTGAGATCATTCTAAGTCTAGCACAGGATTGGTAGCATCATGTCAAGTCTAGCATAGGATTGCCAACATCATTTCAAATTTGGCACAGGATCACCAATATCATTTCAATTCTAGCACAAGATCACTAGTATTGCTCAAAGGAGTCACTAACCTCTCCATATGAGACTGCTATCTCAAGCGTATGTGTGGACAACTTCTAAATGTCATGACTATTCTAAGTTACCAGCTTGCAAGTTGAGGCACTCGGTGTTTATTTTAGCACCATTACTCTAAATTTGGCATAGGATCACAAACTAATCTGGGCAACAAGATCATAAAGCCACAGCTCCCATATGGCCTATTGCCTGCAGCTCGTATGTGGCCTATTGCCCACAGCTCGTATGCGGCCTAAAGCACAGCTCGCATGTGGCCTATTGCCTATAGCCCATATGCAGCCTATTGTCTATAGCTGTCATGCAACTTATGGCCCGTAGCTCCCATGTGGCCTATTTGGACTTCCAATTTCATACAAGCTTGTATGCTCAAGCACATGGCCCTAATTCTTTTGCTAGCAAATTACCGATGTATATTACCCAAAAATGGGTCAATGTAACAAATTAGCCATTTAATATGGTGTGTATCCTTTTGAGTCCTAAATCATTGGCTTGAGTCTATTTATACCTTCTTCTATTGTTTATTAAGGTCAATTGACCTACCTAACATTTATCTTACCCAATACATGTTGAGCTATGATTTTGTAGGAAATCATTTGTAAAAACTTGCATAAATTACAGGGAACATCTCACACGATGAAATCAATAATAGAACTATTTGGTACCTCTTACTATGAGGTGAATCTCTGCAAAATTGGGAATCAAATATAATATCAAAATACAAGGCTCAAAAGAAGAAATACAAAATTGCAAATTCAGTTTACAAAAAGACTAATTCTCAAAAATCAAGCTCTAATGAGAGGTAGGCTCGATACTTAGGGTAAACAAAATGTCCCTTGTCTAATCATCCAAAGGCTCCACGACCTGCAAGTTGATTTCTTCCATAGTGGCACTCTCGGTAAGAGGGTCTCGGCTCATAGATGCTGTACTTTTGCAGGAAGATTTAGGTCTAGCAACCTTCTTCTTAAAGCCCTTGATAGCATCTAAAGCCTTTAATCTGAAGAAGGAAAAATCCAAATTTAGGTGGTGCTTCTATAGAGTGTACAAGAAAAGGGAGCTCATCATAGATTCTACGGCCTCCGCTGCCTTTGAGATTCACTTGGCAATTTTGACTATAACCCGGTCGACCTCTTCTTGCTTTAAAGTGACTCTCTCTTGGCCACTTCGAGTTTAGCCTTGGCAACCTTTGCCTATTCTATAGTGGCTTCGAATTTTTGACTCGCCAAATCGAAGCCTCAAGGTATTGCATCCCTATCACTCCTCATTTAGAACAACTCCTTGACCACTTTGCTAAGGTCAACTTCAATAGCCTCATGACTCGCCACCTCATGAGCTTGAGCTTTTTCAGCTTCTCTTTTGGCTACCTTTGCATTCTATGCCCTATCTTCTATTTCTAAAGCCTTGGCAATTGCAACGGCCAAGTCCTCCAACAACTTGGCAATCTTATTTTCATAGGACTAGAGTGTCTCCCCTATCTTCACTACTCCCAACTGACCCTAGAAGGTGAATCAAGTTAGACCTCGGAAGAGCAAAAAGGAGATAGAATGACAAAACATGACTTACCAGCAAAACTTTGCATGTACCAAAACGCCTTTGCTTGAGATTTCCATTTCCCATGGTCAAGGGCCAGAGTGAGATCTCAGAATGTCCAGCAACTTCTCCTAGACAAAGTCAAAATATCCTTGCATCCTAGGACCAAGGCCTAGTTGATGCTCCTCTATCGCATCCCCATGGGTCGCTCACTTCGAATGGCCAGCAACCTTCTTGCCCTTGCTTATTCTTGGCAAGGGGCTACATGAGGTCACAACCTTGGCCGCTCAGTCACTTCATGATGAGGGGTAGGAGTTGGCCCTTGAAGGGGCACGACAATCACCTCAGGAAGAGACTAGTTTAGATTAGAGGGAGCTACCACAATAGCAGGACCTAGAGGGGTCGTAGTGACCTCGAGTTCCTTCGAATCATCAGAGGGAAGACTTTCAAAAAGAAGTTTCACCATTTCTTCATAATCTTCAAAGTGAGCTGGATTGATTTCCTTCACTCGGTGAGCCCCGATCTCTCTAGTAAGTTTGACGTTCAGCACTGGAGCTAACCTGTGAGCTCAAAAGAGGTCATCATCGAACTTAAGATCATTTTGTAGATCACCAATAACAGCAAACTGGCATACCACCTTAGCTCCTCAGTTCTAGGTATTTGCTTTACTTTGCCAGCCCTAGCTACAAAAATAAGATGAAGTGTTAGAAACAAAATGTGAAATCTCAAGAGCTTGCGTGATCACAACTCGCTTACCCGATGTCAAAACAAAGTCAAAATTGCAAAGAGAATGCAAGGATGGGCACGAGATGTAGAACCAATAGGTTTTGTACTGATCAACATTTGATTTACCCTTAGCTCTCCCTGAGGCAAAGCCCCTTTAAACTTGGAATTGTGAGCTGAAAGATAATAGACCCCATCCAAGGAGCTTATACTTCTTATGCTGAAAAAATGGCATAAAATCTTCATGGATAGAGGATGAAGATTGCTCTTGAGATATATGAGTGCCAGGGAGACAAGTTGGGTATAGGAATTCAGAGTCAACTAGGAAAGGGAAAGCTTCAATCTATTCAATAGATTGATGATAAAGGGATAAACTAGGAATCTAAGCCCAACATCAAGATGACAGGGGCTGATTGCAACAAACCCTTAAGTTGGATGAGCCATGTGGTCATCTAGAGAAGGTGCCATAAGGTGGAAACCTTTGGGAATATGGAAGCTTTCCACTATACCCACGAGCTCGTGCAACTTGATGGTCAAAGGATAATGTTTGAAAATTGAGCAGTCTGAAGAACCCTTAGCAACTTGCTATCTTGCACTAGGTTCAGACTAAGAAAAGGGCTGTTCAGCGATCTTGCTACTCCTAGAGGCCACTCCAACTAAGGGATTCATTGGTTCCCCATTGCTAGTTGAGGATTTGGGCTCGACACTTCCTATCCGATGGCCACGATGCTTATAGGCTGCCATCTATGCAAAATATGAAAGAAAAAGGGAACTAGTCAAGCCACTAAAAGCAAACCCTTCCTGAGACAACTATTTAAATGAAATTTTCTATGCAGCAAACCATAATGCACCCTGAGCCATCGGGATAAACACTAAAACTATCAAAAAACCTAAAAAGGTTTAGCTAATAAAGCCTGATTGGGCCACCAAATCCCTAAAGGGGAAGAAAATTCAAACTAGCAATCTATAGATTATGAACTAGCAAGCAAATTGCTTGGAACCAAATTGACAAGCATTATCAAGCTAGGCAACACCACATCAAAAACCCACAAAAGCAAAAGACTAGGAGAGCTTACTATGACAAAAGACTAAATCAAATCCCAAAATGATCTAAGAAGAGGAAGGTTCCAATCAAGAACAGTTAGTCAACCACTATGGTGAAGCAAGAATCAATGGAGTAGGAAGACAAGGCCGACAACTGCTGTTTGAAAGTCTGAAGGGCAAAAGTACCAGTGTGTAGGAATGTGAAAGGGATGAATGTTTTGTCCCACTTCTTAAAGCATCAATTGCTTAACCGTTCAATTTAAAAACTGATCAATCGCCTGAAATTTGACTATCTAGAAAAGTTCTCGGATTTAGCTTTTGTCGGAATGACAATTTTAGGAAAATGTGCACATTAAATGAAAATAATGATGATAGGCATGGATGGAAAGACAAAGTGAATGTATCACACTCCCCAGCCTTGATCAACCAGCTGCAACTCCCAACTTGCAAAGTGAATTAAGAGTTAGGGACTAATGTTATGAGTGGTTTCCAGTATTGGTTAGATGGGTTGATGTAGGCCCAATAAGACAGGTCCAATTGAGAAAGGCTCCAGATCACTTGAAAGTGTTAAGCTCGCAAAGGGGGGTCAGCTAGCTGATCGTGAGCATAGGACGCGAGGCAAGCTCAGAAATAGAAATCCATGCTAGCCAAGCGAAACTGATCTTGAGTCGTCAAGAGGGGCAAGCTGCATCCAAGATACTCACCTTGGAAGCTCGAGCTTAGGATTAGTCCGTAGTGCCACAAATCACATAACACACATCCCGATCAAATAAGCAACCTCTAATCCCAAGGTACGGCCAGGTCTAATCAGTAGTCAATAGCACATCTTCCAAGCTGATAAACCAACCCTCAAAGGGAGACACCTACCTACAGACCTTATAAAGTAAAGTCTAAGTTGTCTGTACAGAATAGCTACATGATGTAACTAATGTACAAATTGGAAAATTATCATTGTAACCTCCCTTACTTCTATAAATAGGGGGTCAATCCATTGTAAAAGGGGACTTCTAGAAAAGATAGACAGAAGCTCTATTAAAATACCGAGAAAAGGGTTTAAGTGAAATCTTATGTACTATAACTCTGCCCATTTGAACAGTGAGAACCATTACCTAAAGGCAAATACAATCAACGTGAACATAGGGGCGAAACTGGTTTTAGCTAAATCATGATAAAAATGCTCCTGGTGCTTATTTTTCTCCTTCTACATTCTCCTTCCCTATTTGTTCACACACTTGCAACTCATATTTCAGGTGTTGCCTAAGATCTGGGTCCAGAAAACCAGATTTTATCATTAACAATTATATAATGGACTAATTAATAGCATATCTCATTAGATTATAAAGCAGATAGAATGAGATAGGATAACTAATTTGTGAGTTAAGGTTGGAGTTATCAAACGAATGCATTCCATTCGTTGGTAATCTAGTCCATATTAACATGAAAATATTATATTCTTTATCTTAATATTACTGAGAATAACACAGTACACCACTAAAAACAACATTCTCAAAGTGAGAATTTCCTACACCAATTTCAACAGAAAACAAGAACTAAGTACATACATTAAACACATTATTCAAAGAGTGTACTTCAATAAAACATCATTAAACAATGCTACATTCATCAAAGCTTGGCAAAGCCCTTTGGAACTTAACAACAAGTGGATCACCATCTTTTAGCACCAAAAGCCTATTATTTCCATCAGTCTCGATTCCAAGATCTACACAGGAGTCATGACTAGAAATAAAACAATAAACAAGTTTATATTCACCAGACTCATTACCAAATTCCTCAACTTTAAAGAGACCATCAAAAGCTTTAGAATCACTAACAATGAGACAATATTGGTTTTTCGAAGGCAATTCATCTAGAATCTCCCAGGTTGTTGGTTTGGGAGCACAAGAAGGTGCCTCAAGAAATTTGGTGCCTAAACGCATACCAGGCCAAAGATATTCAATTCGATACCTAGATGACATTCTTACAAGTAATCCTTTGGAGAGTTCAGAAGGAGTTTGGACAATGGTTAGTGGGCAAGTTTCATTGTCAACACTGGCAAGCCCAAGGCCACCACCAACTACAACAAAACGCATCTTTAGCGGTGGTTCAAGGGTAGTGGTTCATCCTAATCGCCGCTAAAGACACGAATCAAGCAACCCGAGTTCGACACTTGCGAAAAGCATGTTAAAGTCAATTTTTAATGATGGTTTTATCAAAGCCACCACTAAGTACTAAATGCTTAACGATGATTTTATACAATTGCTATGAAGTACCTTAATATTTAATGGCGGTTGTGTCAAAACCATTGTTAAGAACGTGCTACATCTTCTTTTTGGCACTGAACTAGATTAGATCCAGCCCATAATCCACTGTCGGAATGTGTTGCACTCGAGTTGTCTCTCCCTCTCTCAATCTCTCTCTCATTTAACTAGTCTGAGCAGGGCTTTCTCTCCTTCTCTCGATCTCTCTCTCATTCAACTGGTTCGAACAAGGCTCTCTCTCCCTCTCACTCACCAACCAGAGAGAGGGTGACACAATGGCAAAGGTAAATCAATCTCTCTTTTGTTTTCTATTTTATTCTTTTTAAAGTTTGGTTTTGATGGAATTTTGGTGAGATGAATATTCTTCTTGATAGGAATTTACAATTAATCTCACGTTTGATTGGCTTTGGGATCCTATAGTCTTACGTTAAAGGTCAAACCCTTGATTTGGCATGATTGCTCTAAAATTTTTCATAATCTTTATCAGTTGCCTTGTTTGGTCATTTAATGTGGAAAAAGGAATAGAAAAATGAATTGGGTTCTTTCATTTTTGTAATTGAATTTTAACTGAATCCGATTTTGATTTCATGTAGTAAACTCAATTTTTTTTTGTTTGTTTAAATCATTATTATTGGGTTTAAAATGCAAAGAGACTAGAAAAGCTCATGATACTATAATAAAGTTGGATTTGATTTCATTTCTGGGATTCAACTGAACAGATTTGTACTCCCATGTTTGGCTTTAAGCTGGGCTTACTCCTTAAGTATCTATTAGAAAAGAGGGTGATCAATCACAAGGAACAAGCAATTTTGATTGTGCTGGTTTTGATTTTATGAATTGGATATACCATGTTACTACCTTATGCCATGCATTGCCTTTGTACATTGGACATACCGTGGTCCTGGTTCACCGAATGCTTTTTGGATGTTGTTATATTCATTCTCAATCTAGATTAATATGAGCATTTCATTAGAATTTAGTGTATTGATTGCATTAATTAATAGATAAATTTCACTTAATATTAATTAGGGATGATACCTGTGACAATATAATTGGTCCTCCTTGGGAAGCATATA
>JANHAO010000869.1:0-36679 GCA_026873985.1 Saraca asoca | reverse complement strand
TTTCATTTATGTGGTTTAAACAGGCTTTCTTAAGAGTTAAAATTAGTGTCTTTTAATACAAAATTTAAATCCCCTTAAACCAGAATTTTTCTCATAGCCATTTGAATCCCAGCCCAAAAAAAATTCCCTTTCGCGTCCTCTCTTCACCCAAAAACACAGAGCACAGGTTTGAGGAAGAGGGAAAGCGTCGACAAAACCCTCAGCCAACTCCTCGTTGTCCAGTAGTCGTCACCGCCACACCATCCGAGCTCCACCTCTAAGCTGCCACTGGACTGCCAACTTGTGCCACTAGATGGACGAGACTGAGCAGTAACTCTGTCTTCACCGGTTAGCGACCATTAGAGCCCAGTGACCCTGTTCTGCTCCGATCGCTGTAGCTGTTGCCAGCCTCCTCAATTTTCAGCTCAGCATCACCGGTTGCTTGCTAACCAGACCTACTACCCTCTTATTTGCCGTTGCAGCCCTAAACCGCGAGCAGCGAGCCACCTCCTCTTCAAGCCAAGCCTAGAGTTGGCCGATGCACAGCGGAGCTACTAGTATTGGCACTCGTGGTGGCGATGAAGCAGGGTGAACGGACGCCTTGCAAACAAATACCCTACTCTGCTCTCTTTCTAGTGGGTAAATTGTGCTGTTTTTCCCTCTTTCGAATTGGCTATGAGTAGTTCTAAGTTATTTTGCAAAAAATTAGCTATTGAGAAAAATGGTTGGGAATCAAATGTTCAAATTAAGAGAATGACGGAAAATTTTTAGGTAATAGAGGGGGAGTAAATCGTGGGGTTTAGGGCTTGAAACTTTTGTTTTTTGTTTTTCTCTTTGTGAGTCAGGGTAGTTGGGCAATTCTATAGCAAATTCTTGCGATAAATAATTATTTTATATTGTAATACATTTGTTAGGAATCAAAGGTAGAATGGGTTTAATCGAAAATTGGGTTTTTGGAAGAAATAATGAGGAATAGGGTAATTATCATTCAGTAAAACCTCAATTCGATTTAGGACAAGGGTCTTATGTTTACATGTCCTATATTTACAATTGTTGTTTATCTTTGCTTAAGTCAAAACATAGCTAAACTAATTTAAGAGAGATTAAGTCATTAAAGTCCTTGAAATATAATTGTGTATAAATAAATTACAATGAAAATTATAAATATGAGATGTTATATGAGAAAATCAGTTCGGTTCTGCAGAAATGGTCTCGAGCAAACGAGTCCCCGAGCACAGTAAAAGGCCAAGCCCCCGTCTCGCCAGAGATGCATAACGAGCCTTGTTAAGCTTTTCACGAGAAAGTGGCACGGCTAAACAGCCTCAGCACCTCCTATGAAACTAGCCTCATCCTCGAGGCAGCGACGCGGCGAGAAGAGCACAAGACCAGTTCGTTAGGCAGTCAATCACCCTGCTCGTGCTCATTACCTCGTTACGGTCTTTCAGCATCAGACAATAGACGCAAACAGGCTCAAGTCTATAGCTGACTAGGGAGGGCCCATCTCAGCAGCCTACATCCTGCAGCAGCCGATTTGTAGCCTTTACTATCTTTTCTATTTATAGCTTGATGTAATACAACTGTAACTTGTAATTAATGCATGTACTCCTCCTCCTTTTATAAATAGGAAGGCCTTGCTAGGAGAGGGGGCAATCTGATATGTGAAATCTCTATCAAAATAGAGAGCAAACCAACTGTAACCTACTTATATATCATACATGCCGTGGACGTAGGGTCCAGTAAGATCTAGATTTAGCCGAACCACGTTAAAATCCTGTGTCTTCCTTTCTACTCTTCCTTTCATCTTTGTTTATTCTGTTGTTCTATTTTGTATGAATTAGATATAGGTTAGAGATCTCGAAAAATCCCCCGTTGGTCTGAGTTTGGGAGCATAATCGAAATCCGACGTCAACATTTTTGGCGTTGTCTGTGGGGATCTCACCTATCCTGGTTCATTTTCATCACAATGGCCAAGGGAAGAGTCACCAGAGCCTCGAACGTGCAACCCTGCCCTTCGGATGGCCATGTCTCAACAATGGACTCATCTATCGCTCCTGTCATCAGAGCAGCTGCTGGTCCCCCTCCAGTCAGTTTCGAGCAACCGGTTCTCGCCGCTGACGGCATCGACGGACCGCAAACCTGGCTCCAACATTAGGAGAAACTTGAGCATATGATGGGGAAACTAACTAAAGCGGTCGCGTCGTTGGCACAAAATGTGCAGAGACAAGTCGAAACCCAACACCCTGGCCATCCAAATCAAGGCAATACCCAAACTTATTGCTCGCAGGAGCAGACCCTGAGTCACGACCCGCTAGACAGTGAAGACGAAAGTGCACGGCGATCGCCCAGCTGACACTTTGGGGAGCGGGACCCATTAGTTGGAAAGCTATTTCAGAAGATAGCTTAGTTAGAAGAGCGCCTTCGGTCCTCGGGTGGTCGATCTCGTCATGAGGAGCGATCGCCACTTTCCAAGGAGGTCGAAGCTCGAGCTCTCCCCCCCAAGCTTAGAGTTCCCACGATCCCATTATATAATGGGGATTCAAACTCATGATCATCTGGATGCATTCAATGTTCAGATGGATTTGCAGACATCCGACCCCCTGGTTAAGTGTCGGGTCTTTCCAGCCACTTTGGAAGGTATGCCTTGAGCTTGGTTCAGAGGCCTCCCAGCTCGCTCGATGGTAGTTGGGAAGACTGTTAACAAAAGTTCATTAGTCAGTATCGGGCGCTGAAGAGACAACTCATGCCCCCTTGTCACCTCGCTATGGTTTTTCAGCGCAGGCAAGAGTCATTGAAGGACTATATCACTAGGTTCAGGATCGAAGCAAATTCAGTGGAGAATCCATCTGAAGAAACCATGCTGGCCACCATCTCCGCGGGACTACGTAAAGATGGAAAACTTTACAAGAGTCTGTATAAATCTCCGGTGGAGGACCTCGCCGAGTTCTATGAGCGGGCTGCCAAGCAGATTAAATGGTAAGAGACCTTCGACTCTGAAAGGTCTGACAAGAAGGATGAAAAGGCCGATTCCTTTCATGGCAAAAGGAGGAGCGACGTGGGTCAAGGTGACCCCTCTGCCGTACGAGGGGCAAAGGAATCCAGGAGGTCCAAGGATGAGCGACCTCAGTATTCGGGTCGATATGAGCAATTCAGCATCCTGTCAGACTCACAGGATATAATCTTCATAGCAAAGAGGGACAAGGAAGATTTCGGGGTGCCCCCACCCTCCAGAATCCCTTACAGACGGAAAAACCAGGAAGAGTTTTGTGCCTTTCATAATGAGGCTGGTCACGGCACATCAAATTATCGGGCCCTTAGGGAAGCGATTGAGGACTTGATCAGAAAGGGACGCCTAAGGGAGTACGTGGTACAGCCCTCAGGACAGCTCCCCTAGCCTTCTCAGTGCAATACCAACCGGGAGCCGGGGGGCTCGGTCCGAGTTGTATTTTGTTGTTGTATTTCACATTTTGTCGGCAAATGTAATTGTCATTCCCTTAATTCTATTGGAAGATATTTGCCAAATGATTTAACAGCGTCTGCTTTGTTCCCTTTGCTTCTGAGTGTTAGCAACATCCGCAGCTCTCATGCAGCCAATTTTCCAAACCTTGTGAAAGATTCTTATGCCAACTGTGACCTTTGGTCTAGTTGAGGCCCCCCGGAGCTCAATCCGGAGAAGAATTGACGAACACTTAGCCAGTTGAGCTTTGTGCTCGCTGAAACGTGGAGACGTTGAAAATAAACTCATTTATCCAGTACAACTTCGTGCTCGCTGAGACGTGGAGACGTTTAAAATAAACTCATTTGTCCAGTGTAGCTTCGTGCTTACTGAGACGTGAAAACGTTCAAAATAAACTCGCTTATGCTCACTGAGGTGTGGAGGCACTCTTAAACACTCAGCGCTAGCGTGACTTAATGATCGCTGAAGCATAATGAATTGATGAATTTCTTGACCAGTGCAGCTGCGTGCTCGCTGAGGTGCGGAAGCACTCTTAAACACTTAGTGCTAGCGTGACTTAGTGATCGTTGAAGCATAGTGAAATGAGGAATTCCTTGAGTGGAATCATTGAACCCGCGGTTTGCGTACAAACCTATTTTATTGACTAATGGCTTTTGTTCTTACATCCTTTGTTTATTCAATAGCAGGAGCGGCTCGAAAGCAACGAGTTTGAATTTGCAACTTATGATATATTTCAACGACAACAATCATAAAATGCAGAAAAGCAAATTTATTCATTAAAAGACCTCAACATGGTAAATTTACATCAAAAAGCTCTGATACAAAGCAAGGTAGAATACATTGGAGAATCCTAAAGTACAAGCTAGTTGAGGAGCAAAAGAAGCCCCCGCAAGAAGAAGAAGAAAAGAAAGCAAAAGAAAAAGAGAATAAGAAAGAGAGCCGGCCGTGGATGGTCGTGTTTTGGGAATAACGCGCCGCGACCTTTCTTCTTCCAGTGCACAATCAGCGGCAGTGCTGCATCCCTTCTACCTCGACTGCCTGCACTTCCTGAAGAAACCATATCAGGGAAGCCTCAGGAGCTTGGCTGGCCGAACAATTGTCCCATGGCAAAACCAGGAGGACACAGTCTAGGGTCCATACGAGATCCTTCCATGTTATCGGAGAAGACGAATCTTCCAAATCATATATGCAGCAGACCATACCCACCTCAGAGCAAGCCGAAATTTAGGCAGAGGTTTATTAGGATATTCCATATTTTGCTCAGTATGGCAAAATTGAAAATCACTTTCCTTTATATAGAGCCGGGGCCGGCTCACCAAAGGGTCCGGATTCATTCCCCCCAACCACATACATTAATAGTCTCAAAAAAGGCTCAGTCATAATTACCAGATATGCGTTATCAGAAACGAGACCTAGAGAGGATGAATCGACAGTTCTGGAACAGTGAGTTTGACTAACCGGGAATCGAAGAGTCTCAAACTCCCAGCCCGCTGAGCGAGCTGAGAGTTGGGGGGCTTATGTTATATGAGAAAATCAGTTCAGTTCTATAGAATTGGTCTCGAGCAAACAAGCCCCCGAGCATAGTAAAAGGCCAAGCCCCCGTCTCGCCAGAGATGCCTAACAAGCCTTGTTAAGCTCTTCACGAGAAAGCGGCACGGCTAAACAGCCTCGGCACCTCCCGCGAAGCTAGCCTCATCCTTGAGGTAGCGACTCAGCGACGCAGCGAGAAGAGCACAAGACCAGTTCGTTAGGCAGTCAATCACCCTGCTCGTGCTCATTACCTCGCTACGGTCTTTCAGCATCAGACAACAGACGCAGACAAGCTCAAGTCTACAGCCGACTAGGAAGGGCCCTACCTCAGCAGCCTACATTGTGCAGCAGTCGATTTGTAGCCTTTACTGTCTTTTCCATTTATAGCTTGATGTAATATAACTGTAGCTTGTAATTAATGCATGTACTATTCCTCCTTTTATAAATAGGAAGGCCTTGCTAGGAGGGGGCAATTTGATATGTGAAATCTCTGTCAAAATAGAAAGCAAACCAGCTGTAATCCTACTTATATATCATACATGCCGTGGATATAGGGTCTAGTAAGATCTAGATTTAGCCGAATCACGTTAAAATCTTGTGTCTTCTTCTCTACTCTTCCCTTCATCTTTGTTTATTCTGCTGTTCTGTTTTGTATGAATCGGATATAGGTTAGAGATCCCGAAAAATCCCCCGTTGGCTGGAGTTTGGGAACATAACCGAAATCCGACGTCAACATGAGATGATTTATACATATAATTATAATTTTTAAATGTCCTTAGTTATGGAATAATTAAGAAAATAAAATATCAATTATTTATGAATAAAACAGTATATATTATGTCACATTCTTATAGAAGAATGCAAAAATACATTGTTTGATATGGAGATATCTAGACAAACATATGGGTATATATTATGGAATATATGACTGGATTGACCCAACATCAAAAATCATATGGATTGTTATCATGTGTCAATGGAGTTTTCATGTGAATGGTGGTGTAAGTGATCCTTAGACTTAAGATTAACACAATATCTTATGCATGAAATCATCTACTTTGATTATATTTTAGACTTGAACTTTTAAAAAATAAATACAAATAATTTTGGAAACACTACGATGTACATGAAGATAGTGATTGATCAAGATGGAATTCATTTGTCTTGACAATAAAGGAAAGATATTCAAAAAATATTTTGACATTTGTGTTATGATCAAAATTATAAGCCTATGTATTAATAATACATAAAAAGAGTTTTACATATAATTAATTAATGATATGTAGAAGGAATTTTATGTATGAGTCATTGTGATCTAGCACATGATCAAACATACACCCTAGATTATACATTTATAGGGTTGACACTTGAACCTTACCCTAAGTCCAATTTGAATATCTAGAGATAAAAACATTGAATTACACACTAACACTAAGTCACAAGAGGTTTTAATTTCCACAAATTTAATCCTAGCATTTGAGTTGTTATGATACTTTGCTAATAACTAATCTTGATATATGAATTTGTTTGAATAATTTGGAGAAATTGTATTTGAATGAAAAGGGGTTATAATTCATTGAACATATAGAAGCTTGTAAATGAATTTATTGCTAACATGCAAAAAAAACCTGATAAGTCACACATAATAGAATCTCTTTGATCTAAAGTCAAAGGAAATTTAGAATACAAAATATTATTAATTTAAGAGTTGAATTAGGAGAACATCTTGAAAATTTGAAATGATTAATTAAGTATTCTAATGTGATTAAAAGTATTAATTAATTAAAGATTTAATAATTTTAATGGACATTACAATTATTAAATAGAAGTAAATTTTCATTGTTGATATTTAAATATTATAGAACATTAATATTGACAATGGGGGAGATCTTAAGTAGAGGAATGGTTCCTCACTTAGAAATTATTTTAAATTAATTAAAAGAATTAGAGAATGATTACATAAGAGAGTTTATGAGTTTGCTCCAAGATAAGAAAGTGTTTGGGCTTGTTGGACAAAAAAGAGGGAGCATTAAGCTAAGGAGTGTGTATTCCTTAGGCCTAAAGTGGGGGAAAATAGGAAAAATAATCTACGTATGTATTTTCTTTGAAATTCATTCTGCATGATCTTCATTTCATGCTTAATCTTTGTACTAAGTTTCATTCAAATTTGAGCATATTACTTGCCGAATTTGGCCACAAGTCCTGATTTGTGATGTTCTCTCTCACTTAAAAATGACAATGCCTTTATTGACAACTCAATTTGAGACAACTTTGAAAGAATCTTCAGTTTGCTTCCCTTGAGCTCCTCCCTCCACTTCTTCTTTGCTTGTCTCTTTGTACCTTGTTAATGTTCAGTCTTCAGTACTTCTGTCTAACACTATTGCTTGAAAATCTTTGATATGCTCTTCTACAGTTCTTCTTAGGCTTTCTTTTGTTTGTCTTCCTAACTTGTTATTGACGATGAAAAGTGAGCTGTCTCTACAACTCTCAAGATATTTGTCTTTGTAGCTATGCATGAGCTAGGCATTTTGGGTGTGCCTACTACCAATGTGCCCCACATCCAAAGTCCTATTCCATTGATGCAAGAAACATAAGTCTCATGCATTGTTTGTGTAAAAGGCTCAATTCTTGCTGACAAAGTATAGCTTGCTTACAAATCCCATTTCTTACTCACAGGTTTGCTTATATGGTTTCGACAATCCATCATACATTATATGGTACTTTGCCTCCTCGAACATGAACTCGACACCTAATCAGTGCCTCCTGATCACTTGAAATGACACCTTGATATGCCTTACCCACTACCTTCATTGCTAGTATGCAGGTTAGTACCCTTATACTCGCACAACTCCTTGCACAAATAGACCCCTGGTAGGGATGTGATCTACCATACTTTATTGTTATCTCGTTACTCTTAGTACTCTAGGAATAAGATTGCATCGATCTTAGCCAAGACATATCCTCCCTACTACAATGTTCATCATTACCCTTGTCACCTTATTGTGCCTCCTCTTGAAGTTTGGCCTGTAAGGCATTCAGGGTAGCCTTTTGTGGATACTCTGCCACTTTATGTGGTCCATTGCATAAGAAATGGGCTAGGGTCTTGGACTTCCTTTTGTTTATGGATATTCAAGATAATGCTAAAACTTGCGAGTGGGAAGACACTCCATTGGCTCTTTCCCCATTCTTGGATTTGTCACCCTTGCCTAACTAGCCACCACTAGTAGTATTTAAGCCTCTTTCATGGGATTTCAAGCTAGGAAAGCTAATATCATAATCAGACAAGTACTCGATTGCAATCACCACTTCCATAAGGCATTGAACTCTTCTCCTTTGGAGTTCCGTACTAGCTTTTCATGATAAACCATCAACAACAAAAAATAGCTTATCCTTTTCAGTCATGTCCCTTATGTCTAGAATGATAGTTTTGAATTTTTTCACATAGTCCTAAACTAATTTTTTTCACATAGTGGAAACAAAGAAGCATGTTCTCAACCACACTTTGATACCAAAATGTCATGGTCTGGCCGCTTGATTGTCAGAACGTCTGGTGCTTAGTCTTTTCGCTTGACACTCCGTCACTTATTACTTAAGAATAAACTAGCCGGTCATATACCATATTAGTTTCTATGAGTCCAGACTCATAAATTATCTTATATAATCATTCTTTAATTCTTTTAATTAATTAAAAACAATTTTTCTAAGTGAGAAACCATTCTTCTACTCATGATCTCCTCTAGTATTAATATAAATGTTCTACATCATTTAAATATTAACAATGGAAATTTACTACTATTTAATAATTATAATCTCTATTAGAATTATTAAATCATTAATTAATTAACACTTCTAATCACATTAGAACACTTAATTAACCATTTCAAATTTCTAAAATGTTCACTTAATTCAACTCTTGAATTCATAACATTTTGCATTCTAGTTTTTCCTTTGACTTTGGATCAAAAAGATTCTATTGTCCGTGAACTGTTAGGTTTCCATATATGTTGACAATAAATTCATTCACAAACTTCTATAAGCTTAATTGAAATAAAACTCTTTAATTTAAACACAATTTCCCTAAATTGTTTAAACAAATTCATGTATTAAGATTGGCTTCTAACAAAGTGTCACAACCACTCAAATGTCAATAATATATTTGTGGAAATCAAAACCATTCATGATATCGTATTAGTGTGTAATTCAATCTATTCATCTCTTGATATTCAAATTGGACTTAAGGTATGCTTCAACTATCAAACCTAACATAAATGTCCAATATTAGGTGTATGATTGACTTTATGCTATCTTATAATCATTTATACATAAAAATCTTTTCTCCTTTATAAATAGAAGAGTTTGGAGCACAAGTAAGAGTGAGGAAGCAATATAAGTGACCCTTACTAAGAAGGACAAGGCTAAGAAATTTGTTGATGGCCTCTATGACAATTGCTTTAATGGAGATTCTAGATGGCTATCATTTTTGGCTTCTAGTGCATTTCTTTCATGGAGGCCTAATATGCAGTTCCCACCATAGGACCCAAGTAGAAGAAATCCGAGTGGAAGACCAGTAGGTGTCATTTCTTCAAGTCATCATTTTTTGGGAGGATCTAACTCTAGTGACCCTACTTTGGTTAGACATGAGGCATTAAGACAATGTCAGACTTGTGAAAAATTTCATTCAGGGGTTTATAAATGAGAAACCAGAGCTTGCTTTAGATATAGTCAAATGGGTTATATGGTGAGAGATTGTCCTTATTTAACAACCCCATCTAGTGGTGACAGGGCCACTGGTAAGTTAGGAAATATTTTGCCTTGATCTATAGCACCTATAAGGCCCTTAACATCTGAGTTTTGTGAGAGAAGGGGAGGTAGAGGATCTTTTGGTAGAAGTCATGATAGTAGACATGGAGCTATTATGAAAGTATATGCTTTGACCAAGCAGGATGCCTAGTCCTCCAATGTAGTAGTCACAGGTATTTTATTAGTCGATTTTATTCCAACTCATGTATGATTTGATCTGGGTGTAACCCACTCATTTATCTTTATGTATCTTGCACTACAACTTGCTAGAGCCTGACTCCTTTTAGAATCACAGTTGTTATTATCTACTCCTTTGGGTTAGACGTTGATTGCTTGTGATATAATATCTTCTTATAGAATTGGTGTGCATGGAACTATTTTACCTATTAATTTGATTGTATTAAATATGGTTGATTTTGATGTTATCATGAACCTAAATTAGTTATTAACACATCATGCATGTGTATATTATCACAATAAGATGGTTAGTTTTTATATACCAAATAAAGATTCTTTTTTGCTTCAAAGAGACAAGAGTGGTGTTCCTGTTAACCTTTTTTTCTGCTTTGAGTGCTAGAAAAATGATTAGGAAAGGATGTGAGGCTTATATGGCCAATATTAGTGACACAACAATTAGAGTAGAAGGCAGAAGATATACCAATGATTTGGGACTTCTTAGATGTTTTTCCTAAAGAGCTTCTTGGAATGCCACCAGAGTGAGAAATTGAGTTTTGGCTATTGGTACCAACCTAATTTCTATCCCACCTTATCAAATGATGCCAGTTGAATTGAAAGAATTGAAAGTATAATTGCAGGATTTAGTTGACAAAGGTTTCATTCAACCCAACACTTCACCATGGGGAGCTCCAGTATTATTTGTGAAGAAGAATGATAGAACTTTGAGATTGTGTATTGATTATAGGTAGTTAAATAAAGTCACAGTGAAAAATAAATATCCTTTGCTAAGAATTGATGACTTGTTTAATCAACTTCAAGGTGCCCAATACTTTTATAAGATTGATTTACATTCAGGCTATCATCAGTTGCAAATCCAGAAGGAAAACATTCCAAAAACTACCTTTTCGTACTTGATATGGTCACTATGAACTTTTGATGACTTATTTAATCAACTTCAAGGTGCCCAATCCTTTTATAAGATTGATTTACATTCAAGCTATCATTAGTTGCAAATCCAGAAGGAAGACATTCCAAAAACTGCCTTTTCGTACTCGATATGGTCACTATAGACTTTTGGTGATGTCTTTTGGATTGACTAATGCTCCTGTAGCTTTCATGGATATGATGAACAGGGTTTTCCAACCTTTTTCGATCAATTTGTAATGATGTTCATTGATGATATCTTGGTATATTCTAGTAGTGACCAAGTACATGAGCAACATCTTAGGATAATTTTGCAAACTCTCAGAGAACATCAGTTGTATGCCAAATTTTTGAAGTGTAAGTTTTGGTTATCCAATGTAACTTTTCTAGGACACGTGGTTTCCAAGAAAGGTATCAGTATATATCCTAAGAAGAAGAAAGTAGTTCAAAATTGGCCTAAACCCACCTTAGTGATTGAAATCCATAGCTTGTTGGATTTAGTTGGATATTTTCGTTTTCTTGTGAAGGATTTCTCATGGATTTTAGCCCCTTTGACCAAGTTAACTCAAAAACATGCCAAATTTGTGTGGTTTGATCCGTGTCAAGCAAGTTTTCAGCAACTTGGAAATCTAAAACATTCCAGGATTGCTACCTAGTTCATTGCACGATTTTGGAGATCCTTTCGAGAGGCCTTGGGTTTACAACTTCACTTTAGCATAGCTTTCCACCCTTAAATAAATGGACAATCCAAGAAAACAATTCAAGTTCTAGAAGACATCCTTCGAGCTTGCATGTTGGAATTTGAGAGTAGTTAGGAGCGATATCTGCCTTTGATTGAATTTGCCTATAATAACAGTTACCATTCTTCAATTCAAATGGCTCCTTTTGAAGCATTGTACAGAAGGAAATGTGGATCTCCCATTAGGTGGTTTAAGGCAAGTGAGACAAAGTTATTAGGCCTAAATTTGGTTCAAAAAGCAAATGAGAAAGTCAAGATTATTAGAGAAAAATTAATAGCTACTTAGAGTCATCACAAGTCTTATGCAGACAAGAGAAGAAGGGATCTAGAATTCCAAGTGAGTGATAAAGTGTTCTTGAAAATATCACCTATAAAAGGAGTGATAAGATTTGGTAAGAAGGGAAATCTAAGTCCTTGGTACAAAGGTCCGTTCCCACTAATGAAGAGAATAAGCACTGTGACTTATAAGTTAAATTTACCTCCAGAGCTGGAGAGCATCCATCCTATTTTTCATGTGTCTATGTTGAGAAAGTATGTCCCAGATCCATCCCACATCTTTTTACAAATTCCAATTGAATTGGATAGTCATTTAACCTATGAGGAGCGTCCTATAGCTATCATTGATTGGCAAATAAGAAAACTTCACTTTAAGGAATATCCTTCAGTGTCTTATGGGAGAATAATGGGAAAGAAGAGATGACTTGGGAACCTGAGTCAATTATGAAAGATAAATATCCTTATCTTTTCGAATAGTTCATCAATATGAATCTTCCATTCTAACATCCTTGGAGCTTTACTTTCAATAGTTAATAAAATATTTTGCTTTGTTCCTGTGAAACCCCTGCTTATGAAATTTGATGATGAACTTTTTTAAGGGGGAGATTTTATGACACTTTAATAATAATATGATGATGATGATGATAATTATACTAATATGAAGGAAGCTAATAGTGTATTTTTGAAATTATATATTAACTGTGTATAAATGATAATTTAACATATATTTTTTTATGGAAAATAGCACAAAAAAGTGTATTATAGCGAGTGTTTTAATTTTATTTTATGGCTAAAATGTAATTTTTCTCTTTTCCTTTTTTTTTTCATTATTTCTGGCGCACCTGCTTCTCTCTCCTTGACCCCTGCTTCTGGTTTCTTCTTCCTTCACACCGAATTACCTCTACTTCCTTCCTGTTGGTCTGCCTCTGCTTCTTTCACACTGCTTTGCTTTGCTCTTTCCCCTTTGTTCACTACTTTTCGGGCTGTTTAAGCTTGCCTCTTGATTAGCCTCTTCCTTGCTTTCTGCCAAGCTTAGCTCTGCTCTGATTGACTCTAGCTTAGCTCACCAGCACTGCTGCCTCTGCTCAGCTTCGATCTCCTTTCTTGCCATTCTAGCTCAACACCAATCACCCTTTGCTACTATTGATCGATTCTCTTGTCCCCTGCTTGTACTTTGGCTAGCTAGCTCCTCGGCTTGTTTTTGCTCCAATCGTCCTTCCTCCACAGTTCAACCTTATTTACTTCTGGCTGGCTTTTGCTTTGTCTCCTCTCTTTTGTAGTGCCAAAAACACAGTTTCCCTTCGACCTACTCAGCCTCCTTTGGCCAGTCTTGCTCATCAGCTTGGCTTGTTTTTCGATCGGCCTTGTTTTTCCAGGCTACTACAAGACAATTCGTTTCCTTCCTTTCCCTTGCTCAGTTGATGGTGATAAGTTGAAACCCCAACACAGTGCTAAACTGGTGAGCAATTTGTGCTCTTTTCTCCATTTGATTTTCTTTTGTTTTAAGATTAGATTTAAGTGATTAAGAGATCTTATTTCAAATTTGAAACAGATTATGAGAGATGGTTGGTGAATTTGGTTATTAGGTTTGGTGATTTACTTGTGATCTAAGAGAAAAAAAAATTGGAGATTGTCTTGTTATCTAGGGGTGAGTGGATAATTCTACTTCTCTTTATGAACTTTCTTTTCACAAATGTCAATTTTGCTTCTTATCGTGATTTGGAACATCATATAATACTATGATTTTTAAGTAAATTGAATGTTGCTAGTTCTTTATTTTTGAAAGTAAAATCATATGTTATGATAAATAGTACTACATTACATACACCCATTACTTTAAGCATTATTTATTGTGCTTGATGTTGGAAAACTTTGCTATTTTGCCATATGGGGATTATTGAAATTATTGAAGAAAGGTATTATATGAAATGGATGATTACATGGTCAAATGATTCCTTGTATGATTTGACTGGACATGTTTCTAGACCTTTTTTATTTATGCCTATTGTTTTATACAACATATTGGTATTAAGTTTCTTTGAAAAATCAAATTTGGAATTTGCATCCTTTGGAAATTCCTTTGAAAAACCCTCAAGTACACTTGTGAATAGAATTATATCTGTTGAAGGAATAAGGGCGAGAATATCTATTACAAAAATAAAAGGAATGATAATGATTAATATTTGTTAGGTAAGGTTGCTTTTAGGGATTACTCATTGCATTCCAATTGTACATTGAAATTTTGAAATTTTGTATTATTTTATTATTTGAAATAGAAGAAAAATTTTAGTGAATTCTTTATTTTCAGTATTATGAGTATTCCTTAACTGTTGTACTTGTTTCTTATTATAACTTGATGTTTGATTTATTCATTGAATTTGATTTCCTCAATAAACTGAAACTTTCATTCCGTGAGATGTTTACAAGCTTATGCATATACTTATATATATGCATATGTTATACTACATTACATTTGAACTACACTGCATTTGAACATGACTTGTAATTAACCATTAGTTTTCTGGAGGATTATTTGCTCACTGGGTTTCTAAGAAATTTACTCCATTTTCTTTTATATTTTTAAAGCCTAAGGCCACTCCTATTGTTCACCTACATCCATCTAGATCTAAGTTTACTCCTTGATTGGGTAGACTTCTTTTGTGGAGCATAAATGCATATTGATGGTTGTATTTTGGCATTTGGAAGAGTTGAGTTGTCTATGTATTTGTGTGTGGTTGTCCCAATAGATTGTACACATTGTGGTGCTTGGGCTTATGTTGTACTTTGATTAATTGTACAGGTTGTGAGTAGTGCATGCAACCCTTAGTTGTTGTATTGGTTTAGTGCCCAGGGTCCAAAAATAGGGGAAACTCTTTTGATAAAATATTCTGATAAATGTGTCAATATTTTTAGTTTTGTCCTACATGTTATCTTTCTTCACATAGAAGGTGTGTAACATCAAGAGTCATACTGCATGGTTAGGCTTGTATAGAGTTACTTATAGATGACTTTCTACGCTAGTCATGTGTCATGAATCGGGATTTGACATAGAAAAAGTACCATTGGATTTGTATTTTTCATTGGTAATAATGTTGTTTCTTGATGTTCTAGAAAGCAATCAATTGTCACACTCAAAAGCTATGAATTCGAATATGTGGAGACTACTTCTTGTATTTGTCATGCTATATAGCTTACATGGTGTTGGAAGAAATTTGCTTGCCTCAAGATGGAGCTATTGGGATTTGTATTGATAATAAGTCTACTCTAACACTTGCGAAGAATGCGGTGTTTCATGATCAAAGTAAGTATATCGACACAAGATATCATTTTATTAGAGAGCATGTTGCCAATAAGGAAGTTGAGCTGAATTATGTGTGAAGACTCAAGATCAACTTGCAGATATCTTTACAAAGCCCAACAAATTTGAAGATTTTTGGAGATTGCAATTAGGAGATTACGATCAAGACTTGGAGTGAAGAAATTCCAAAATTAGGGGGAATGTTGAATATTAATTTTACAAATTTCTTAATGTCTAAGTTCATGAATCTTACAATTTTTCAAAGTGTTCAAATTCATTGTTCATGTATAGCCATTGCATTTTAAAATTTCATGCATCTAGATACAAGAGATTATTTATTAGTGTATTTATGTACATGCATCAAGAATCTCTTATGAATATTATAAATACCCTTTGTACTTGAAATTTCATAAGTAGAAAGATTTTCATACAATTCCTCTTCCTCCTAATATTAATGTCTCTCTTGCAAGAAACTAGATACACCATACACTTTATGATAAAAATATATGATATTTATCTCAATGCAACACTACGTTCTTACCTTATAAACAGCTCTAAATCCATCTTGTCCAAGCTTATTAGCATCCAAGAAGTCATTTATAGCAACTCTTATGGTGTCAAAGTCGAAAATTAGCGAATCAATGTTAATTTCAATATCATCCTCAAATTCAACTTCATCTTCACACAAGAAACAAGTGAGTTATTTAAATGGGATATAAAAGTATCATTTTAGCAATTTAGAACACACAAAACTGAGAGAAACAATTTTTTTAAGACAACAAATTATTTCAAAAAGTTTAACCTATGGATACAAAGTAAAGGAACACAATTAAATTGTTGAAATTTCATAAACCTATAGTACAAACATTGAAAGTTCAACCCTAAAATTTCTTATGGGGTAAAGAAAATAAAGATAGACACATGCATGAAATTTATAACAATCACTTGACATGTAGGTACATACCCTCTTTGAAAGTGATGGTGGTGGTATTCGTAGATAGTGGTGCTGGTGCTGAATCAGTCGTAGGGTTGTCAAGGAAGTGGTATATCTCACATCTAACATTACAGCTTGGTTCAGTATATCTACCACTTCTCCTAGTGCTACATAATTGTACCAGATATTTGTAGTTATTATCCAAGCACTCACTACATTGTTTCTCAGACAAATCAGTTATGCACTAAGCCAGACCATGTATAGTTTCAAAGCTTGGGCTGCTTATTTCTCCTATAGCAAACTTACAATGAGAGTCACCCGATGCAGCCTTTCTTTTCACTGTAGCGAACAAGATTTCAAGCAAATTATTAAGTGAGTCTTACATTAACCATGTTGCACATACAAAATGGAGGTTGAGTCTCTATTAGGCCAAATATAGAATGATTTGAGTAGCGTAACATACAATAGTTAGTCCAAGAAATTGCCTCTTTTTGAACAGGGTAGTTTTGCGTGAGTAGATTACTGGAATTTTGGAGGCAACTACAACAACTTTCTAGCTTAGCATCAACTCTGCATTGTCTGATTGCATAAACTTTGTTAGAGTTTTGGCCATTAGAGAAGTTGGAGAAGCCATAATCAATTTGTCCGTTGGAGTAGAGATTGCTAGGAGGAAGAGGAATTCTATTTTATATCCCTATTTTTATTGGGATATAAAATACAATTTCTCTTCCTCTTAACAAAGCGGTATTAGAGTTTAGTTTTAAGTGTTGAGCCTAGTTAAAATAAAAAAGATGAATGGCGGTTTTTTTACTAGTTCTTAAGCTTATAAAGGAGTAATATGCTCTTTGGTATGTACAAATGAAGGCATTGTTTAGTGGTCAACAAGCATGGGATATTGTAGAGAGAGGTTATCAATAACCGGAAAATAAAGCAACTTTGAATCAAAATCAAAAAGAGATCTTGATTAGAAATTGCAAATTAGATCAACTTGCACTTTCCGTGATCTATGGGACTTTGGATGAAGGTATGCTTGAGAAGGTGACTGATGTGTGTAGGCTAATCAATCCACCTTCATTTGGTAAGAAGTAAGATTTTTATACAATTTCTCTTCATCCTAACAGATATTAGACAAAAGGACATTAAGGTTAGTCGCATAGGTACTATCAGTGGTGTAGTTTCCTTTGGTGTTGTCGCAGAGATAGAGAAGCAACTTATTGGCCGGTTGAGAATATACAATTATAATCATATGGAGGGAGACAAATATTGAAAGCAGCCTTAAAGAAACCATAATCACCACTAGAGTTTTTATCTGTATATAATAAGATGTAAAAAATGGTAGATTAATTGATGAATGTGAGGATCATCATAGAAATTTGTTAAAAGACGAAAAGAGAGAGGGGGAGAGAGAAAAGAATAGTTGAAAAAGAAATAAAGGAGGCAAGTTTAAGAAGTGCTCAATCTTAATTATCATCGTACAATTGAGCACTTAATATAGAAGAAAGGTCAGGTATATAACAAAACACCTTTCAAATTGGTTGAACTTTGAAACTCTTCAACTGATGAGACTAATCGACGAAACGAGGAGAAGTTGGATGGTAACTTGTAAACACAATAGAGTCAGTTACGCATGATGGAAATGGCTCCCTAAGCACACTTCAACAATTAAGTCCATATTTCAGCAGAGTTTCAGTAGTATAGTAAAGATGATTCGAAAGAGGCATACCTACTGATATATATAGGTGCCAAACAGGCCAATTAGCGTGTTCTTGGATGAATAGGGGTGTCGTTAAGGATGTATGTAGTAGTTTTTAAACTATAGCCCCAGAAATAGATTGGTGAATTTACAAAGATCATCATGGAATGTACCGTGTCAAGCAATGTATAATTTCTCCTTTTTGAAACACCATTCATTTGTGGCATTGTAGAGGAGTCTAGTGTGAAAGAATCCCAAATTCCTTTAAATAATTCATAAATTCCTGGGTTAAGTATTCTCTACCTTAATCAAATCTAAGTGTCTTGATGCTTTTACCAGTTTGTTTTTGTTATGAGTATTTTTGGAACCATGTGAAATGCGCTGGCAAAAGCCTAACAAATAAGTCCAACCAGAAAAGGCCCAGCTCGTCCAAAAACTAAGGTCGCTTAACAAAGGCATCAGATCGTCAGCCGTGAGCTTAGGACACAGGACAAGGCCAAGGCAGTAGCCTCAGCTCGCTGGTTGAAACAGGCCACCTCAATCATCTTCCAGAAAGCATACTTTGGTTAAACCCAAGAATGGCACTAACTTGCATGGCCAACAGGTCGCCTAGCACAAGCTTTTGGCAATCTCATGCATGGATATGGAACGCCAAAGTCTAGCTTGCAGATAGAGGCACATACTTCTAACTGACAGAGTAGTCCCCAAAAATCGATAGCGAATTTCCTAGCATTTATTATCCAATATGGTGAAAAAGATCAATTTACAATTTATCAAATTACATTTGTAACCCTACCTTTATAAATAAGGGGAGAAGAAGAAAGATACACAGAAACTTTGCCAAAAAATAGTGAGAGATACATGTACTGTTACTCTACTAAACTATAAAAAGAAAAACCACACAATAGTAAATAACACTACCGTGGACTTAGAGGTCAAACAACCGACTTTAGCTGAATCATGTTAAAAACTCCTACTATCATTTCCATATTCTTCCTATTCCTCTTTCGCTTTCTACATCTGTCTCCCACTTATAATTAACCAAAATCACAGTTTGAGGTCTTATTGAACTTATTAGTTGACTGGATTTGGTTGCTAAGTTTTCTTGGGCTGATTGAAATTCACTATTAACATTTTGGTGCTAGAATAAGGGCTCATCTGCACTCTAGTTGATTTTCTGGGCAACTATGATGATAAGAGAAAGAACCACTAAAGGTTCAAATGCCCCAGCTGACCAATCAGAAAGTTACATGGAATAGGAGCAGGAACCAGTTCTTCATACAATAGGTACAACTACCATTCCTGCTACCGGCATCGCCATTGGTTTGCCCCCTCAGCTTACTACCAACCTACTGTCATTGTCCCTAAAATTGATGAAATGTAAGCATGGCACCAACGTCAGCAAATATTAAAGAATACAGTGGATGAGCTTACTAAGGCGGTTAGAGTGCTGATGCAAGCACAGACCCTAGTCACAGATAAGTAGGTTAAGGTCACCACACCCAAAGAAGAATCCCAGCACACTGATTCAGCTTGCTCCTCCCGCTCACAAATAAGATCAGAGGCCCACCAAGCTTATGAAGGCCGTTATGGTTCATAACATGCAAACTTGCATCGAGTGAAAGCTTGAACAGGGTCAGCTAGTGACATACCTCATGTCGCTACTGCCATGACCAAAGAGGTAAAAAGAGCCAACAAAGTTTCAACCAAAGATCTGAGACACAAGATCTAGTGGTAAGCGAGCTGCTCCAAAGGATAAAATAATTAGAGGAACACGTTTAAGCTCAAAATAGCCAAGACCACTATGAGGAGAGGACTCAATTCACATGCAAGATAGAGAAGCAACCTCTCCTTTATAAATTTAAAATCTCCACAAACTCATACTATAATAGGGATAGTGATCCATACGACCACCTAGATGCATTCAATGTACAAATGGATTTGCAGACAATTAATCCACAAGTCAAATGCCATGTCTTTCCAACTACACTACGGGACATACCTCGAATGTGGTTCAAGAATCTCCTAGCTTGTAGCATTCATAGTTAGGAAGAATGCTGAAAAGGTTCATAAGCTAATATAAGGCATTGAAAAGGAAGCTTGTACCACCCTTCCACCTCGCAATGATCTTTTAGTGGAAGAATAAATCACTAAAAGACTACATCACTCGGTTTAGGCATGAGGTCAATAATGTAAAGAACTCCTTTGATGAGAGTATCCTGACAAGGATCTAAGTAGGACTTTGCAAGGATAGAAAGTTATATAAAAATACATACAAATCTCCAGTGAGCGACCTGGGTGAGTTTTATGAATGAACTGCTAAGCAGATCAAGTGGGAAGAAACCTTTGGCACAAGAAAGTTTGATTAGAAGGACGTGGTGAACAACTCCATCCAAAATAAAAAGAGGAGCAATGAGGGATATAATGACAACTCCAATAATCAGGGAATGAGTTATTCTTAAAATTGACAAAGCCATAGCGAGCTCTTGCCCTTTTACTCCAGAAGCAAACCCTTGCCCTTCTAATCTGAAAGCAAGCCCTCGCCCTTCTAATTTGGTAATGAGCTTTTGCCCCACTGCTTAGGAAGTAGGTTCGCCTATCCAATCCAGAGAAGGTTTATCTTCAAAGCTAAAGAAGTTTCAGTTTGTAATTAAGCACCGCACTAATGTGACTTACTTTTCGGCACTGCATTAGTGCAACCTTCCTAACATTACCGCACTAATACAACCTACTATCGCCTACATACGACCAACTTCCTCAGGCACTGTATGCACATGGTTTACTACTTGACATGCATGCAACTAACTTTCTTAAGCACTGCATGCATGTGACCTTATACTTAACATACATGCAACTAACTTTCTCAGGCACCGCATTCATGTGACTTGCTACCACTTGCATATGACCAACTTCCTTAGGCATTGTATGTGCGTAATTTACTATTTGACATGCATGCAACCAACTTTCTCAGGCACCGTATGCATGCGACCTATTACCGCCTACATACAACTAACTTCCTTAGACACCGTATCCACATGATTTAATACTTGACATGTATGCGACCAACTTTCTTAGGCATCGCATGCATGTGACCTACTACTTGACATGCATGTGACCAACTTTCTCAGGCACCACATGCATACGACCTATTGCTTGGCATTCATGCAACCTACTGCTTGGCACTGTATGTTTGTGACCTGCCAACTGAGATGCTATGGCTCTAAAATCCATAGAGGCACTTAAGTGCTAAAATTCATTGCCTACCTAAGCAACAAGATTGTTAGCCAAGGGCACATTCATGCAATGATGAGGAGCCATCTGGAGAGTAAGTTTCTTAGCCACCCCCGTTGACACTCCAAGGTCAAAACTATGATGAGTCATCTAGGAACGAGATCTCCCAAGTGGATAATAAATCAACATGCATACGATTAACTCTTAGGCACCATACGCATACGAACTATTAGTAGGCACAACTTTTGTACAACCTCATACTTGAAGGCGTAGCTCTCATGCGACCTACTTAAGTCACAGTTTTCATGTGACTTAAAGTGCAGCTCTCATGCGACCTACTCGTGCTAGTTGAGGCACAACTTTCGTGCGACCTACCTGGGCACTCAAACTTATTACTAGTTGAGGCACTTTGGTGTTTAAACTAGTTACCAGCTGAGGCACTTTAATGCTCAAATTCATTATCAACTAAGAAACATTAATATAACTAATTGGTCATTTCACTTAATATTTTATTTAGTTGTGATTTATGGGAATTTATCCATGCATATTATCTTTCGGAACATACAAAACAACTAGCATGACGCATTAGAATCATGAAAAAGCTCATTCATTAAAAAGCCTCATTTGACGAGATGAATTTACATGAAGATTCAAAAGTATAGATTAGAATAAGCCTACAACTATTATGTCCTAAAAGGAGGGCTGGCTTCAAAATGCTGAACCACGGCAAGCTGGAGGATCAACGAGCAAACAGATCGTTTAAGCTTTTTCTCATCTTCCTCAGCTAAAGAGCACCTCCCTCAGCCTTATTACCCCAAGGTACTTGTAGACACCAAACGGTTAACTCAACCATGCAAAGAGGCAAAAAAACACAACTGGAAGGGTTGAATTCCACAGCATAACCATGAGAAGGTTATGAAATCTGTACAAAACTTCCTAGGATCTTTAGAGATGAATTATCCGTAGGAACTTCCTATGCAGCAGGCCATACATGCCTTGTCACACTTCATCAAAGAACCAGATCATCAAAAACATGGGGGCTCAGCTAGTGCACCCATTAGGTTATTCTAGAAACAACAAGAAGGCTTTCTGCACCTTATATGGACTAGTCTAGCTGCACTGATGAATCCAAAGATTGTCCAACTACTCTTGATCAAACGATCTAGCAAAAAGCAAGGTTGCCACGATAACGGCTATAAAGTATGCATATTAAATACATGGCCTGGTGCAAATAAAATAATAAGATAGAAGTCTGAAGTGACAACACTATAGACCGTAAGTGTAGACTTTTGCCAACAAACTGTAGTTCCTAATCTGTAGAATAAATTGAGAGTTGGGGGACTAATGTTATGGGTATTTTTAGAATCATGTGAAATGAGTTGACAAAAGCCTAACAAATGAGTCCAACCAGAAAAGGCCCAACTTGTCCAAAAACTAAGATTGCTCAACAAAGGCACCAAATCACTAGCTGTGAGCTTAGGATGCAGGATAAGGCCAAGGCAGTAGCCTTAGCTCACTAGAGATGAGCCCTAGCTCGCTGGTCAAAATAGGCCACCTCAACCATCTTCCAGAAAGTACACTTTGGTTAAACCCAAGAACAAGGCCAACTTGCATGGCCAATAGGTCACCCAGCGGGAGCTTAGATTGACAAATGAGCAATCTCATGCATGGGTATGAAATGCCAAAGTCTAGCCTGTAAACATAAGCACATACTTCCAACCGGCAGAGTAGTCCCCAAAAATCGATAGCAAGGTGCCTAGCATTTATTGCCCAATGTGGTAGAAAAGATAGATTTACATTTTATTAAATTATATTTGTAACCCCCTACCTCTATAAATAAGGGAACAAAATCATTATAAGAAGGAAGAAGAAGAAACATACATAAAAACTCTACCAAAAAATAGTGAGAGATATATATACTGTTACTCTACTAAACTATACAAAGAAAAATCACACAACAGCAAATAACACTACTGTGGATGTAGAGGTCAAAGAATCAACTTTAGCTGAACCACGTTAAAAACTCCTATTGTCCTCTCCTTATTCTTCCTCTTTTGCTTTTTGCATTTGTCTCCCACTTACAATCAATCGGAATCACAATTTAAGGTGTTACTGAACTTACTAGTTGATTGGGTTTGGTTGCTAAGCTTTCTTGGGTTGATCGAAATTCACTGTCAATAGTTTCTCTACTTTGATTTTGAATTCTTTGAACTTTTTGAAGGCTTTAGACTTGGTATTTCACCAAACACACTTACTTATACCTAGAATAATCGTTAGTAAAGGTGATGAAGTAATACAATGCACTTCTTGCTAGAGTACTCATTGGACCACATACATCAATATATATAAACTCCAACAGTTCTTTAGCATGTTCACTTTTTCTGGTAAAAAGGTTTCTTAGTCAATTTCCCAATGGGACATGATTCATAAGTTTTATATGATTCAAAATCAAATAGATCCAAATATCCACTTTTATGTAACTTCATGATTCTAGTCTCATTAATATGACCAAGTCTACAATGCCAAAGATAGGATGGATTTATGGATTCATTAAACTTTGGTTCTTTTTTTATGATAGTTAAGATCTCTTGTTTTAGTTCTAGAACATATTATCTGTAAACAAGTTTTCCATAACCATAAAACATGTCACTATGTGAAAAAGAACAACTTTTGTTCTTAAAGGTAAAAGCAAATCCCTCTTAGTCTAAAAAAGAAACATAAATAATATTCTTAGAAATTGCAAGAACATAATAACAATTATTTAGTTCTAAAATTAAGCTCGTAGCAATTCTAAAATGTAGATCCTACACTAACAACAACAACTTTTGCTCCACTCCCGACATGTAGGTCCACTTCACCTTTCTGCAGCCTTTTACTATTTCTTAGTTTTTGCAAATTATTACAAATGTATGAGATACAACTCGTATCTAATATCCAAAAATTAGTAGAGCAATAAGACAATTTTATCTTAATCAGAGGGAAAATTGAAGTAGAAGCTTCTCTAAGTTTCTTTTGTTGCACGGTTTTGAGATAAGCTTCTATTATGACATTATGTGGACCATATCATAATTACTTTCATCCATCTACTATTGAAAAATAGCAACATTTTCAAGAGTTAAACTAGATGGATTTTCATGATAATTTCGATCCATCTATAGGAAATATGGCATGTCATAAGGCATTGGCCCCCAAGTATTGGTCCACTATCATCCCGTGGTCCATTTTGATCAATCGAATTGTTATTGTTGTTATTATTTTGGTTTCTATTTGGCATTTCTTGTCGATTTCTTCTATTTTGATTTTAGTTTTGGTTGTTTATTTGTTTAATATTTTGACTATTTTGGTTGTTGACAAACCACATTTTCAACAAAACCTACATTACCGGCATTTTCATTTTTGATAGCCCTCTTCTTGTTTTGAGAGTCATTTTGAGAACTTGAAGTAGACATGTTTTCAGAATTACCTAACAAAATAGTATTACTTCTAAGAATCATAGAAGATCAGTGACTAAGAATACGTTAATTGTGTCTCACCAGGAATAAAAATTTGTTTCGAGCCAAATTTCGTAGGTGGGAAAACTTATGGGTCCTCTCCAAAAAATTAGTAAGATTTTGATCTTCTGGAATCTCTAAATGAAGTAATACAATTTGAAACAATAAAATATATAAAGATTCCACTTCAAATGGTTGTAAATTACATCAAAAAGACACAATAATGGCACATAAAATTACAAGCATAGGAGTGAGGGAATTCCTAAAAACTAAAAAAATCAATAGAGTGCTTAACTGTGTAACAGAGGAGCGCGTTTTGATAAATTGAGTGATTTTTAGACTGAAAAAAGTGTCCTCTATTAGTGTGTTGATGCACTATTTATAAGTATCATGAGTAGTTTTCTTCAAATGACCACTCATGAAAACTGACTTCTAGAAAAATGGGTATGTGCTTTTAAAAAGAAAAGATAAAAATTAAAATAAAAATGATGAGACAAGTTAATTGTTCCTCATGTGTCTAACATATGTGTTTACCTTAGTTATATTTGTCAATTGCCCAATTTGCATCATTCTAGCCAATTTGTTTTGACTTTTAAACATGCAGTCGACCAGTACCAAAACGAATGGCTACCAAGATGACAACTATATTTCTCATAGTAGGTCTATTGATCATACTTTCATTTCTTAGTAATATTAGTAGGTTGAATGGTTAAGACTCTTACTATGCAGGCAAAGATTACAGGTCTTACTTAAGGAAAAATCACAAGAAAAAGACTAAAATTAAAAGGTTTAATTATATTTTTAATCCCTCTAATATAAATTTCTTTTGTATTTGGTTCCCTTAAATATGAAATTTTATTTTGATCTCGTAAAATCAAAATCAAAACAATTTTGGTCAAAAATCCTAACATCTGTTAAAATGAGAAATGAAAATCTGACATGGGAAGTAGGGGACCATATGATCAAAATAAATATTAGAGTGATCAAAAAAATAATTAAGTCAAAAATAAAAAAACTAATATAAAAAGAAGAGTCCCGTCAAGCTAAGAAAGAAGGAAGAAAATGAAAAAAATAAAAATAAAAAAAGAATGTTGGCTGGAACAACTTGAGTGTATATAGTATAATAGAATAAAGTTTTACATATGTTGTCATAGATTTTAAAATTTAATTAGATAATTTTTAACAACATTTATAAAACTTAAGATATAGATTTTTCCATGAAGTAAACTAAAGAATTATTTTACAGTTGAAATAAATGATACACTAAAACATTTAATAATTGAAATAATTATTTAATCATGATAAGATAATTTTAAAAATCAATAAATTACCTATTTAATTTAAGTTATTCATTAAATAACCAAACAAGAATAATTTTAAAAAATAAATAAACATTTAATAATTTATTTTTTTTATTTTTTATTCATTAACATATTAATTATTTCAACGAATAGTTATTTACAATTATTTTGAAATGCTTATATTTTTACATTTAATGAATATCTTAGTTTATGATGATAAAAAAATTTTGAATTTATTAGTCATATTAAAGACAATTTTATATTTGTTTAAGTGTTATGATATATTAATTACTTTAAAAATAAATTATTTATCATAATTTTTAAAATGTATTGATTTATTATTTATTTTAACTACTAAATAACTATCTTATTTTAGTTTATGATATATTATATGTTATTGAAGATTATTTAATTAGATTTTAAAATTTATGATAGTATATTTAAAACCCCATTTTATTAAATAAGATATACTTAAACTATTTCAACCACATTTTCTTTTTATTTTCTTTTTCTTTTTTTCCCTCCTTTTCTTCCTTCTTTTTTGGGTTACCAAACCTTCTTTCCACTTCAGGTTTTTTGTTTTTTGATTTAATTATATTTTTAGTCCTTTTAATATTCATTTTGATTGCTTTTTGATCCCCTTCTTTCCGCATCAACTTTTCTATTCCTAAATTCGACGGAGTTAGAACTCTTAATCAAAATTGGTCTAATTTTAATTTTATAGGAATGAATATAGAATTTCGCATTTTGAAGAGATTAAATGTGAATAAAATATATATTAAAGAGACTAAAAATATAACTAAATCAAATTAAAAATATAATATTCTATCAAAGGGACAAATAAAATACACGGTGATTAGACATCTTTTTGTACATTGCCTTTCAAGATTGAACAATTTATTTTTCTTATATTTTATTTGTTTAATGACCTAAAACATCAACTAAAAACAAAAGCTATTTATTGACATACCAAAAAGTAATAGATACAATGTGAATAGATGATTCTTTTAAACTTTCATCCGTCCCATCACTTAAACTACTTGAATATATTATTTGTGGGTTTGTCTTTCACAACAATAACTAATAAATATCTATTATTTGTGGGTTTGTCGTCCTTGGCATTTTCAATCACTAATTTCGGTCATGTACCGTGTTTGACTCAAATAAGTTGCTTTCCATGCCACCCAGTCAAGGCAGTTTACTTTGACTTTTCTATCCTTTTCCAGTCCTCCTTTCTTTGAAGAATTAAATTTCCTGCCCTGTATAGATAGCCAATGTTCAATTGAATGACAGAGCCTAAGTTTAAGAAAACTCAAATAGTTTTTATGGCTTCTTCAAGGCTGCTTTCAGTATTTCTTTGTCTCCTTGTTTTCACACTCACATCCCAATTAGCCATCGGAGAAGTATACCAGAGATATTTCTGCAACAACGACACAGGAAACTACACGCTTGACAGTCCATTCGCCTACAACCTTAATTTCCTTTTGTCCAATCTCTCTTCCAGCACAATCGACTACGGTTTCTACAATTTCTCCAACGGCCAAAACTCCAACAAAGTATACGCAATCGGGCACTGCACAGCTGGCTTTACGACAGCTGATTGTCTTAGCTGCCTCGACAAATCCCACACTGATCTCACGCAGATGTGTCCTACTGAGAAGGAAGCAATCGGCTGGTATGAAGCTTGCATGTTACGCTACTCGAGCCGCAATATATTTGGGCAAATGGAGACTCAACCCTCATTCAACATTTGCGACTCTACTAATGCGATAAATGCCATTAAATTCAATCAATCTCTTGAAATCTTGTTGGATAGAATGAGAAGCAAAGCTGCATCTGGCGACTCTCGTCGAAAGTCTGCTATAGATAATGTGAACAGCTCAAGCTATCCAAATATATATGGTCTCGCTGAATGTACGCCTGATTTGTCTGAGGAACAATGCACTAAGTGCTTGGATAATAATTACAAATATCTGATACAATATTGTGGTGGAAAAAGAGGTGGTAGATTTATTGGACCAAGCTGTAGAGTTAGATATGAGACGTTCCGTTTCCTCAGCGACGTTGCAGCACCATCGCCGCTATCTACAAATACCACCTCCTCCAATAAAGGTAAGTACATGTCAAAGTTATGATTATGAATTTTCTGTGTATGTATTCATATATAATTTCTTGCTTTAGGAACAAGGTTGTATCGGAGGATTGAATTTTTTGTTATTGTATTGTATAGGTTTATGAAGTTTTAACATTTTAATTTTGTTCCTTTACTTTGTATCCGTGCCCGGGTTAAACTTATGGAAATATTGTTGTCCTAAATGAGTAATTAAGCGTGGAGTTTTTGATTTTGCAGGGAAGAGCAAGATATCACTAACTCTGGTCATAGCCATAGTTGTGTCAGTTGTTTTCATCGTCCTGCAGCTCATCCTTATCTGCATATATAAAAAACTCCGGAAGCCCCAAAGAAAACATATTTCAAGTAAGGCAAGCTCAGTTTTTTCTCGTAGCTAATTATTATTGTTATCGTACAATCGCGTCTAATGAATTTGTTATTGATTTAGTTAAAACTATTACTAGTTGCATTGAAGTTTAAAGATTTCACCAATAAAAAATCATAAATGCATGCCCATCTGAATTTTCTTAATGATGTAGGTCATGACAAAATTCTGAATAATATATTTGATGTGATCACTCTATAGTTACCATCAACTTGAAGTCATATAATATGTAGGTATATATATTGACCTGATTTGTTGGGATTTGTAATTGGTCAAGTTAGGGATGCAATGTTGCAACGAAGTTTAAAATTACATGTGTACTTTAACATAGAAGAGGAAATCTTTCTGTGCTGGTAGAAGGTATGATTTAAGAGGATTTTCTTATCAAACTATTACAGTTTATTTCGATTAAGAAGGAATATAATATGAGGTTACATTATTAAGTTTAAAAATGAATCATTTATTTATTTACTACAGGTAGAATTGAGGAAAATTGGAAGATAGTGACCGAGTTATATACAGTTCAACACGGATGTGTATTTTTGTATGTTATTATGTATGTAATTTAAAATGTCTCAATTGATTTTCAAATTTTATCTCCACTAAAATATTGAAATACATATTAATTATTTCTTTAACTATTACATTAAGACCTATAACATATCAAAGTTATATGGTTTTACTATTTTTAGTTTGGTTTGGTTATATCTTTTTTTTGTCCCTCTATTTTGTTATAATCATTGAAAAATTATTAGCTAAAATAATATATAAAATTCATTCAAAACTATTGGGATTAATTATGTGGATTTTTATTTTTTTAAATAAAAATATTTTTTTTTAAGAATTGTCTAACCATAATTTTATTTATAACTAGATATACTAAGGAAAATATATTTAATAACATTGATAATGAATTAATTATACAGAGGTTTCAAAATATGAAATCATATTTAGAGGTAATTTATATTTTTTTAAAGTTAAGATGCTTACAATTTGGCATATATTATAGTGTAAAATTTTATATTAATTATAATAATGTGATACAATTTAATATTTTAGTGTGGTCGTTCACCTCTGGATTCGTCACTGGTCTCCGCAACTGTTAGGAGAGCATGACCCTTTCTCAGAATTTTAACTGAGTGTGTGTATTTGTATTAGACCTTTAAAAAATGAACTTTCATACTATCTTTGGCACTTGATCCCAACATAAAGTCTCTTACGCCAACAAAGAATGAAAGAGAGAGAGAGATTTTTGATTTTTGACACTGGAAAAATTATTTCTTTTATTTTACATCGGGTGTACTAAATTGCTAAAATGTCAGTTATTTTATCCCTTTTGAATAACTCACTTGTTTAAATATGTATACTCATGCGAAGCTGAGGTTGAAGATGATCTGAGAATCACTGATGATTCTTGGAATTTTGACTTTGATACCATAAGAGTCGCTACAAATGATTTCTCAGATGCTAATAAACTAGGACAAGGTGGATTTGGAGCTGTTTACAAGGTAAAAATACATTATTGCATCAATATAAATATCCCCCTTTGCCGTAAAGTTATTTGGAGGAAAAATTAAAAATTGTAGCCTTTTTTTTTTATATATATATATCAGGGTAGGCTCTACAGTGGACAAGAGATTGCTGTCAAAAGGTTATCAAGGAATTCTCACCAAGGAGACCTTGAATTTAAGAATGAAGTTTTGTTAGTGGCCAAACTACAACATCGAAATTTGGTTAGGCTACTTGGTTTCTGTATAGAAGGGACAGAGAGGTTACTCGTTTATGAGTTTCTTCATAATAAAAGCCTTGATTACTTCATATTTGGTAGGTTTATGCATATGCTTGATTGGTTTTTACCTCCTTTACTTCAATTGTGACGGAGAATGAAAATTCCAATTATCTAGTTTGAAAAGTTTTTTTGTTTGCTTTGGCATGTGTATATGTAGATCAAACAAAGCGCAAACAATTAGATTGGGCAAGCCGCTATAAAATCATAGAAGGCATTGCTCGAGGCATTCTTTATCTTCATGAAGATTCTCGATTGAAAATTATACATCGTGATCTTAAAGCAGGTAATATTCTTTTAGATGAAGAAATGAATCCTAAGATAACTGATTTTGGAATGGCAAGATTAGTTATGATCGATCAGACGCATGGGGCTACCAGGAGAGTTGTTGGGACATAGTAAGTATTAAATTATTATTGTTATTATCATCATCATCATCATCTTATTATTCTTCTTCTTCTTAAAAGTAACAAGAACTTAAAAAATATATATAGTTGTGGCTAGAGTTGGTATAAGTTAAATCTAACCAAATGCTTTGTAATGATATGTAGTGGATATATGGCACCTGAGTATGCAATGCGTGGACGTTTTTCTGTAAAGTCTGATGTCTTTAGTTTTGGTGTACTAATTATAGAGATTGTAAGTGGCCTAAAAATCAGTGGCACTTGTGGTAAAGAAAGTTACGATAATCTACTCACCTTTGTAAGTCCTCGGTTTTATTATTTGTTTCTTACTATTTATTTTCCATGCTTTTAGAATTAGGATGAGATTATCAAGCATAATTATTTCAAAATAAATTGTGAACTAATATGTTTTGCAATTGGAGCTAATTATTGCAGGCATGGAAAAACTGGAAGGAAGGGACAGTCTTAGATATTGTAGATTCTTCAATAAATAATGGTTCAAGCACTGAAATGATGAGATGCATCCACATTGGGTTACTTTGTGTTCAAGAAAATGTTGCTAATAGACCAACGATGACTACCATTGTACTCATGCTTGGCAGCTCTTCTCTGAGTCTTCCAATCCCTTCAAAACCTGCCTTCTTTATGCATAGTTTGTCAGACATGCAGTCATGGACAAATGACTCAAAGTCAACTATAAACGAGGCTTCAATTACTGAGCTTGAACCTCGCTAGACCTTAGTGGATAAATTGCATTCACTTGGAAGAACAAAACCAATTCTACAATTTCATTCGACATTGAAGAGCGTATTTGAACTCATACAATTTGCGGTTGGATCATTTTGTTAGAATTTTGTGTGGATTAACATAAGTCAGCTAATTAATTTATGGACTTTGATTATTAAATGTCAAATGTTGTAGAGTATTATGTTAAGTTCAAAATGTGATTTTATTATTATTAGACCTCGTTTTGCATTTAATTTAGCGTGGATACTTTATCTTGTGGGTTTTTTGGGGTTTCTATGATGGTAAGATAACCCTGTTTCTCCCACTAAAAAAAGGTCTTAGGTCTTACCATTTATATACCTGTGATTGCTCCCGTTTAGATTACAATGATTTTCTTTAGTATATCAAGGAATGAGATTTGTGCACATTCTCTTTGCCTTTTATGCCTTTTCTCTATGTTTCTTTCTTTCAGGTGATTAATAATAAATCTAATTCATATTCAAGTATCGTACTCAATTACACTGCTAATCATATTAATAATTGTTTATGTATATACATATTATAAAATGTGATTAGATATATTATTGTTATGAATCAATATATTTTATGATATTCTAATATTGGTATCAGATCCTACTAATTATGTTTTATGGCTGTAGAATTATGTTTTATGACTGTATATTATTTTCTAGTAATATATTTGTGTTGCTCATAAATTTAAAAGTGACAGTGAGATTTTGTTTCAAAAATTTGCATCTTTTTGCACAAATCAACTAATGTTTGTGTGGATTAATTTTTTGTATTTTGAGATGAAATCACAAATACAAACATTCTTGATTTTTCAAAAAAAAAAAAATAATCTTTCAAATTCAAACAATTTGAGAGGAAATTAATCAAATCATTTTGTGGTTTTATCTTTGAAAAAAAAGCCACAAATCAATTTGAACAGAAAAGGATTACAAATTGGATTCAGAATGAATTTTTTGAGAAAAAAATGGACCTATTCGTGTATGAATATATCTTGACAAATTTGGACTAGTTTCTATGATTTTTATTCAAGTTGATGAGTGGATGTGTCTTGTATTGATGTTAGGATGAAAATCCATAAATTTATTTGAAGAAAAATGGATTAGAATGGTGTGAAATCAATTCAGGTCATAACTAGGTTAAACACCGGGTCTGAAACCCGATTATAGAACATCAAGCAAAGAAGAAGGTGGTTTGGCTCATGAACTAGGTGTGTGAGGCCCACACGTTGCCTTCTTGGTAGCAATTCAAACATTGTTTACTTCCACCTTCCAAAGTGGCTTTCTTTTTTACATTTTTCTAGAAATAAAAATAATTTATTTATTTTTATCATATTTGTTTAAATATTAATTTGATATTATTTGAACATGAAAATTTTATTATATGATTCTGATATAATATGCTACAGTATGTAAATTTTATAGTGTGTATATTTTAGATGAATGTATATATGAAAATTGTGATATTAATGTACATAAAAAAATTGATATTATGTAAGAGTTGCCTATTGATGTGAGTCTCCTCTAAATTAAACATAATATGTAAATATGCCAAATGAGTTAAATTTGTGGCTTTTATGGTCTTGTTAGCATTTATTGATTTTATTGATTAAATAAATAATTACATTAATTATGTGCTCCCTAGTTATATATTATGCCCAATATGTATGCAAAATTTTTGTTTTATGGCATTCTATGTGATTTTTTATGTCTCCGTAGTTTTTAAATTGTGTTCTTCATTCTTTGGACGTATTTGTGTGAGCACATATTCATTTGATATTACTCAAATTATTGGTTATCTTTGTGTGACTAAGATCATATTGATTTTGGAAATTATCACATAAAATATTGTATAAATTACATTACATACTATATATTTATGTTCTCTAGCAAATTTTAATGTTATACCTTATGATTTGATGCGAGTTAATAATTGCATACAAATGTTTTAAGAAGCTCATATTGAGGTATGTGAATTAGTCATTGATCTCGTACAAGGATGAGCAATTAAAATAAACTTATGTATAATGATGCTCCACATATTACAGTTGTGAGAGTAAAGCATCATGAAATAAATATTAGTTTTAAAAGTGAGGTAAAAATCACTGGGTATTATATAGACTTAAAAATTATTTAATGTTAATTATCAACATGTGATTTTGTATATATTCTTAAATTTGTGCTAAATTTAAGAATTTAATGCTATTATGATGTTGAATTTCATGATATTTTGTGTGGCTATAAGCATCCCTAACATGGGATTGGTTAGACAAAATACTATTGTGTTCTTATATCTTCAATGCTCTATTTGTGATAGATTTTATAATGTAATTGTATTATATTCTTAGGTTTTAAATGTCTTGTTGTTATTAAATTTAGGAGTGTAATACTGTATTAATAGATGTGAATATTGCATACTTTACGAGGAAAAAACATGAATAATGTAATTGCATACGTGATAAATATTCTTTATGAATGTTATTTTGTGGTATATTTCCTAAATTTTTATATATATGCAATTTTAGTCATTATTATTGTGGAACTAATTATGAGAAGTAGGAGTCTCTAAAATTGTTTTTAGTATATCATAAATTATTTATAATTAAATATTTCTTATGGTTGTGTAACTAGCTATCGTGGAACTAGGGAAGCAAATAAGTCAAACTACTCTTTGGCAGCTCGAAATCAGCTTATAAAAAGCTTGATTCTAATTCAATTTTACATGAGTCAAGTCTAAATGAGTTAAGCTCGATTAATATATGAGTCAAGCTTGAGCCTCATATTACTCAACTCAAATTGTTTGCAAGCCTAAATGAGCCTAATAATGAAAATATATTTTTTATTTACAATAATATAATACATAAACAGTCCAATTATATTAGTAATTGTCAGTCTCATTTGTTTCAAGTGAAGTAATAAGATTTCTAGTATTTATTACTTTTTACTAAGAGTAAATGTTGATATTATGTAATGGTTATGCAAGTATTTTGTGATAAACTTGATGGTTGTAGAAAAACCTTATATTAATATATAAAATGAGATCCAAAAATCTAGTGTTTGGTATATTTGTGAAAGGTAAGTTTTTATATGCTCAAATTTGGATAAAATAACAAATTACTCGTATAGGTTTTTATAAGCTCGTTTGGGCTCATATTTAATCCCAAACTCAAGCTTGAACTCAGATATTTTAAATGTGATGAGAAATTTGGATTAAATAACATATTGTTCATGTCAATTCAGGTGAACTTATTTAAGCTTGTATTCAAATTGGGCTTAAGCTTAAGCCTAAATTTTTCAGGCTCAATGAGCTCAAGCTTGAACTCAAACTCATTTAAGCTTGAGCATGTAGATGTTCAGCTTGGTTTAGCTCATTTACATCCCTATGTGGGACCAATTATACTAAACATTTGTGTATCATACTTGTTATCTTTTGAATACTTGTGTGCATGAGAGATTAATATGGCATGTTTGACTTAGCTCTTTTGAATTATTTATGAGGGCAATAATGAGTTTTTTGAAAATATTATTTTAAGTCAAGTTTCAAAAAATATAAAATAATTAATTTTGTTAAATATATTTCATTTTTTGGCACAATTAATAATATTTAAATTTTATTGAATTCTTGCCTATTGGATATTTTATTAAACTTGACAAATATTTTAACGGATATTTTGTAATAATCCAATATATGTGATTTAATTGGTTGTACATAGCCTATCATGGAGCCAACCATAATAACTTGTGAAAATTTGTTATTTATATAAGGAATAAAAATTTTATATGTTTTATGAGTTATACAAATAATGATCATACCTTATTGGTGTGACATTATTTGATATAAAAGAAAAATAGACTTTAGCCCTTGTAGTTTCATCCTTTTTCATGTAACTCATATGTGTTTTGAGGTGTTGAAATTCACCCATTGGTGATTTTCATGGTTAGCATAATGGTACCTTGCTACCACCTTCTCCTTGGAGACTTCTTTTTACCTTGGCCAAATGTCCAACCAGTGGAGAGAAAGCAACTATGTGACTAAATCAACTTTAATCAAAGAAACATTTGATGATTAGAAGTGCAACATAGTGTTAACATTGTTAAAAGACCAATGTAGTTCATGTCTTTAAGAGAAATTTTTATTGGTCTACCTTGCCTTCCTTCTGGAGAAATTTTTTTAGAGTTAATGGTAGTTTTCCTAGGAAACATTAAGGAAAGTAAAAGAAGCAAGAGGAGAAATTCCTGACTTTTAGAAAATCTTTTCTTCCATGATAAGAGGGAAAGATATAAAATTTGATAAGAAGTATATGGCTCATTGTCTGAACCTATAAATATTTTAGGTCTCAAACTATGATTCTTTTAGTCTTTCTCTATCTTGATTGAATAAAAAATTTTCTTACTCAAGTGTATATAAGAATTTCTACACAAGTAGTAATTTTTTTTGTTTGGTGAACTTCTATTCTTATTAGATAAGAGGGCTTGTTTGATTGGAATAAAGGGTGAGATAGAAATATAAGATTATACCACAACAAGTAATACTTCTAAGATTTTGGATCCAACTGGTCTCTGTTCCTGAAGTTAAAAAAATAAAAATGGTTTCACTTATTGTAAAATAAGAAAACCATTTTGCAATTTTTGGCCTTTCCAGTTGAAGTAAGAACATTCAATTAAGCCTTGACAAATTCTGAGGAAGAAATGATGTCATAAAAATAAGATATGTTTTGAATCCTTCACATGACATAACCATCATTTACAACTAAAATTTAACACTTCAAGTAAAATGAGAGAACTTGGCTCATATGTAGCATGCCTATATATTTTAGATATATCACATAATGCATCATGCCTATATGCAACACTGCCTCTTTGTTCACCCAAATTATTTTTTGGCAAAAGTAGACAATTCAAAGACACACCTAACCCAATCCTTGCTAACAAACCTATTTCTAGTTATAACTTTGAAAAGATTCAACTTTGATTATCACTTGATAGAAAAGTAAAGTCGGTTGCCCTGCAAGTTATCACTCAAGATGGCAACATATACTGGACAAAATTTGGCCAAAAGTATATCAACCATCATAATTAACAAACTATCCATATCATGCCAGAGAATGTTTGATTGCATAGTGTTGACGGTGAAATTCGATCGGTGTGGAGAACTCAAACTTTGGCCAACGGGAAGAGTTCTGGGACCCAATGTTGCTTTTGAAGTGCTGAAGAGATGGGACCAAGAGGAAGTAGGTGAAATAGATGAGCAACATGTTTAACGTGGTTCAACTAAATCTAGACAGTACCGGACCCTACGTCCGCGGCAGAGATTTAATTAATATGAAATGTTTTTGCAGAGTTTCTGCTTACAAGATTGTCCTCCTTCTTACTAACAATGTAAGCCTATTTATAGAGAAAGGAGGGGTTACATGT
>JANHAO010000868.1:0-37044 GCA_026873985.1 Saraca asoca | reverse complement strand
AGGTTGAGAGTAAATACTATTATTAGACCTCGAAAGAGGCTAGTAGTGAATGTAGGCTAAACCATCCCCAATAATCCAAGTAATTTTGAAAGAAAAGAATTTATATTAGGAAAATCATAATTGAGGTGAATCCTAATTCTAGGCCTTTTACATTTAAGTCTTTTCTTTAATTATTTATTTACTTTCTTTCTTTCTTTTATTTTCTATTCTTTCTTGCTTTCTTTTATTTCTTTTATTTTCTCATCATTGATTTGGATAGTTGAATTGTAAAGATTCTAGTAATTTAAATAGCTTCCCTGTGGGATCGACTCATATTTGCCAGTACTAGCTACAACTACATCATGCACTTGTGAAATTTTTAAACATATCAATTATCTCGATACCACAAAATGGCACCCCTTTGAGTTGGCTAATTTCATGAGGTATCCTAGTATATATCCTGATCCCCTATTCCAAGCTTGTGATACTAGAAAAATTGTGAAAAAAATGATTTTTAGACCTAACTTGAAAAGATCATAACTCTTGCATTTCTTAATTATTTTAAGCAAATGACTAGTCCATGGAAAGCTCTTTAATTCCATTTTCATATAAAAGAAAATTCACAATTAAATCATATGTATTTTATGATATATGATTAAAATAGTGACTAAATACAAAACTTATATCTCATTTGTTTTTAAAGTATCACCAAGGCTATCTTGTGAAAACATAATTGTGGGTTATCTTTTTAAAACATTTTGTGCTAGCTGAGAACTTGTAATTTTGTTTAAGCTTTATGTGATAAAAATTCTATTTTACAAGAAAGTCTAAGCCTAAAAAAAAAAAGTTATGCCCATTAAAGTCCTTAAGCTTTATTTATACTTCTAAGCTTCTAAAACTTCAATCTTGTTAACCATAAATAATTGAGCATCTCTTCTTTTTTTTTTTTTTTCACTTTCTTCCTTGTTCCTTCTTAAGTTGAACATGACAAGATTTTCGAATGCTTTACTTCAATACTCACTCTTCTTCCTTTCGACTTTCTTATATAATGTACATAAACTTTGCAAGTCATATAGTGAGTCCAATCTAATTTATCATGATGGATGATTTAATTATAAATATAACAAGTAAGCAAAAAAACATGCATTATCATCACATGATTTATGCTTATTAACCATAGCATAGCATATCTATTAAACTTGTATAAAATATAACACTTTTAGCATATAATCAAATATTGCTATTGTAGCATCATTTATCATCATCAAAACTCATCATGTTAAACGATGGGACTATGTCAATTATTTTAATATGAACCATACAAATCAATTCAATGAATAAAAAAATCTTACAAATACTTTAACGTAACAAAATCTTGTTATTACCTTTATAGGCAAAGATCTTGATGATTTGAAGGTTGCAAATATATAAATGTAAGTTATAAGGTGTTGTGGGTAATTTTTTGTACTGTATAAATGGGCTAGTAAAAGTCCAATGGACAGACTCAGCTAATAAGGGCCCAACTCATTTGGATTGAGGCTGTTGGACCAAGACATTAGGTTGCTAAAAACAAGCTAACGTCGTTTGTTGACACGGGTCAAAGTAGCAACTTTAGGTCAAGAGAACAAGGCTTAGCTTATAGCTTGCAGTAGGAGTTCTTAATCATCAAGAAAGTCCATTTAGTCTCTTATTTCAATAGGAGTCCATTATAATCGTCTATTCTAATCTATTATATAATCCTAATCAAGTCATGATACTTATCTGCTATAGATTTACATTCAAACTGTGACCCCCAACTATTATATAAAGGGATGAAATTATTGTACAAAACATATACAATCATTTGATACAATACACTCATCAAAGAGTAAAAAAGCTGTGGACGTAGAGGTCAAACTGACTTTAGCTAAACTACATTAAAAACTTTTGTTGTTTCTCTATTCTTCCTTTCATTTTCTCTCTTTTTCTTTTCACATTCATTTTGTAACTTAGGATTCATGACTTAAGTTGACTGGATTTTACTGTTAACATTTTGGCACTAGAGGAAGGGCTATAAATTGCATTCATCTTTATTTTATGATGGCTAAAGGAAGAATCGCTAGAAGTTTAGATGCTACAGTTGGCCAACTAGATAGTCATATGGAACAATAAGGGGATCTAGTTCTCCATGCTGGCACTTCTGCCATCTCCGCCATAGGTGTTACTGCCGACATGCCACCAGTGGCCTCACAATAACCTGATATCATTGATGGAATCCAAGTATAGCATCAACGTCATAAGATGCTAAAAAAAAGGGTAAGAGAGTTAGCTAAGGTGATTAGGGCATTAACTTAGGCATGAGCCCAGGGCTCATATGAGTAAGTTGGGGGCATTGCACAAAAAGAAGTTCTCCAATAATCACGGGAAAGAGCTCAGGAAGAAAGCCCAATCAGAGAAGAACATTAGCATACTCATTGAGGTAGCTCTACCAACTCACAACTAAAGTCAGAGATCTATCGAGCTCGTGAGGAAGGTGAAGGAGACCATCAGTGACATGGAGATTCACGTCAAGCTGAAGGCTCAAATAGGACCAATAGGAGACATACCTCAGATCAAAACTCATTGAGCCACAAGTAGAGAAAGCACAAGACTTTAGATTACAACAAAAAGAAGAGCTAACCTTCTTCTAGTCGTCGGTCTAAGATTCAAGATCATATGGTAGAGGAGCTACTCCAAAGGGTAAAGCAATTGGAATAACACCTTCAGACTTAGGACCACCAAGATTGTTACAATAGGAGGGCGCCATTCACTAGGGATATAAAAAAAGAGCCTCTCCTATATAGGTTTAAACTTTCCACTATCCCATAGTATAATAGGGATAATGACCCATATGATTATCTGGATGCATTCAATGTACAAATGGATCTTTAGATAACTAATTCTTTGGTCAAGTGTCATGTTTTTTCAACCACTCTAGGGGACATACCCCAAACATGGTTCAAAATCTCAAAGTTCACAACATTGAGGGTTAGGAAGAATGCTAGAGGAGGTTCTTTAATCAATATAAGGCACTGAGGAGGCAACTCGCATAGCCTTACCACCTCGCAATAGTCTTTCAACAAAAGAATGAATCACTAAAGGACTATATTATGCAATTCAGACATAAGGTCAGCAATGTAGAAAACCTCTTAGATGAAAGCATCTTAATAATGATCTCAGTGGGACTCTGTAAAGATGAAAAACTATATAAAAGCATATACAAGTCCTTGGTGAAGGACCTAGGGGAATTCTATGAATAAGTTGCCAGAAAGATCAGATAAGAAGAAACCTTAGGCCTTAAAAAGTCTAAACACAAGGCAAATGGCTCCAACCAGACTAAAAGGAGGAGCAATGCTGGGAACAGTAAGGAGAATCAGGATGATGACCCTGAAAACCAAGTCAGAAAAAAGGCCAAAAATGAGTGATCTTAGCATAAAGGTCACCATGATAGCTACAGTGTCCTATTGGATACTCTAGAAAGGATCTTCACGATGGAAAAAGATAGGGAGGATTTTAGGAAGCCCAATCTCATAAAGACTCCCTACAGGTTCAAAAACACAGACAAGTATTATGCTTATGACGATGAAGTTAGGCATAATACTTTGGAATGCAAAGTACTTAAAGATGCAATTGAGGACCTGATCAAAAGAGGTCGTTTAAGAGATTATGTGGTGTGACCTACAGAGCAGTGACCTCAGTAGCATCAGTAATTAGTACTGTAGCAATGCCTACGGACTCTCGAGTAGGAGGAGGCACCCTTACTAAGAACTATGTTTATCATTCATGGTGGGTCACACATTGCATATACCTCAAATAGGTCTCATAAATGCTACATGCGAGCAATGAATCACATCTTGCTCATGGGACATGGTAAATCTGAAGGTCACACTAAAAAGACAAGAGTGACCTCAGAAAGCATCTCCTTTATAGAGGAGGATGCATGAGGAATACATTTTTCCCATAACAACGCACTAATTATCTGAGCTGAAAAGTGATGATGCCGAGGCATGAAAGATTATGGTCAATACGGGTAGCTCAATGAATATAATATACAAGGGATGTTTTGAGAAAATGGGCTTAAGCACAGGTCAATTGAAACCTTCCCTAGACCCTATTTATAGCTTTACAGGAGATACAATACTATCAGCAGGGTAGATTAAGCTCCCCATTACTTTTGTAGATTTAAGATGCCAAGCAACCATCTTAACAGATTTTTTAATCGTCGACTGCCCCTCGACCTATAATGTGGTATTGGGGTGACCTACAAGGAATAACCTGGACATGGTCACATTAACTAGGATGCTCACAATTAGATTCCCAACCCCTAATGGAATTAGATATATGCGAGGTGAGCAGCACATAGCTTGATGTTGCTATGAAGAAGTAGTCAAGCTAGGGGTGAGAAGGAAGGAGGTTAATATGGTTTTTAGTAGAGAAACAAGATATACGAGCATAATAGGAGTCAGTCACGACCTCGACCCCTGTAAGGTGGATGTAGATAGAACGACTGGCCCAATGGAGGAGTTTGAAGATGTATAGGTTTGTGAGGTAGATGTTGAAAGATGTCTAAAGCTGGGAAAAAACTTATCTTCGGATATAGAAACCCAGCTAGCCAAATTCCTTAAAGCAAACCTAGATGTTTTCACTTGGAACCATAAGGATATGGTAGGAATTAATCCCAAGATCATGTCATATAAGTTCAATATCAACCCTTATCACAAGTTGATCTATCAAAAGAGGAGGCCGATAACTGTTGAGCGATACATCATTCTCAAGGAAGATGTGGATAAGCTTTTGGCTAACAAGTTCATCTAAGAAGAATGGAAAATGGAGGACTTGCATTGATTTTACAGACATTAACAAGGCATGTCTAAAGGACAGCTTTCCCCTACCAAAGGTTGATCAGCTCGTGGATGCAACTATTGGTTACTTGCTTCCCAACTTTATAGATGCCTACTCAGGGTATAATCAGATCCCCATGAACCTAAAAGATAAATAATATACCTCATTTATCACCGATTGTGGGTTATATTGTTACAAGGTGATGCCTTTTGGATTGAAGAATGCAAGGGCAACCTACCAGTGATTAGTCAATATGATGTTCAAAGAGCAGATTGGGAAGACAATGGAGATTTATGTGGATGATATGTTGGTAAAGTTTGAATAGGCTATTAAGCATGTTCGTGACATAAGGGAAATGTTCCAGATTTTAAAGAGGTATCAAATAAAGCTAGATCCCCACAAGTGTGCATTTGGGGTGGCTTTAGGAAAGTTCCTTGGATTCTTGGTCAACAACAGGGGAATTGAGGCAAATCTAGAGAAAATCAAAGCACTTATTGATATGAGATCCCCTACCAGAATCAAGGATGTACAGAGCCTAAATGGCCAAGTTGTAGCACTCAATAGATTTGCCTCCAAAGTAATAGACAAATGCATCCCATTTTTTGATGTGTTGAAGAAGACAAAATAATTTGAGTGGATAGAATAGTGTGTGTCTGCTTTTTAACAACTAAAGCAATATATGGGTCGAGTTCCTCTTTTATCCATATCAAAGGAAGGTGAGAAGCTCATCGTTTACCTAGGGATATCCAAACACACTTTTAGTGTAGCATTGGTATGGGAAGAATGAGGAGCACAGTTCCTAGTCCACTATGTAATCAATAGGTTACTAGATACTGAAACAAGGTACTTGCAAATGGAGAAACTTGCCTACTACCTTGTGGTCGTATTAAGGAAGCTATGACCTTATTTCCAAGCATATACCATAGAAGTGCTCACACAGTTTCCACTAAGACAGATCTTACAAAAGACTAATACCTCAGGTCATCTACTGAAGTTGGCAATCAAGCTAGCATAGTTTAATATTAAGTGCAAGCCTAGGCCAGTAATAAGGGGTAAGTCTTAGCAGACTTCATTGTAGAATTCATAGGGGTTGTAAAATAAGAAATAGAGGCTTTAGAGGCCCCATATTTGGAATTGTATGTCGATAGGTCATTAAGCATGCCAGGGCAGAGGTGCTTTTGATCAGTCCTGAGGGACATGAAATCTTTTATGTGCTGAGATTCAATTTTCAGGCCATAAATAACGAAGTTGAATATGAAGCATTATTATTAGGGCTCCATCTGGTAAGGGAGATGCGAGCTGAAAACAAAAAAATATTTAGTGATTCCTAACTTATAGTTTGCCATATTTAAGGTGAATACTAGATAAGGGGGTCAAAGATGGCCATCTACCTTCAAAAGGTTTAGGAACTACTTGGATCTTTCCAGTGATATGAGATCAATCAGATCCTGTGAGCTTAAAACACACACACAAATGCATTAGCTTGCTTAGCCATAACCAGGGATGCAGATTTTTTGAGAGCAATCCTAGTAGAATTCCTTCCTTCACTAAGCATAGAGTAGAAGGACGCCATAATGACAATTGTTATGATGCAGAACTCATGGATGAATCCAATCTTAGATTACTTATAAGATGGCAAACTGCCATAAGATAAGATAAAGGCTCATCAATTGTAAGCTCGACTAGATGATGACATGCTATATGAAAAGGGGTTCTCAGCCCTACTCCTAAGGTGCATAGACGCTTATGATTATAACACCATCCTGAAGGATATTCACATAGGTCATTGCGGGAACCATATTGGGGGCTGTTTTTAGCTCACAAGGCACTCTAGCAAGGATTTTATTGACTATAATGAAACAAGATGCTATCAACCTCGCCAAGAAGTGTGACAAGTGTCAGAGATTTGCTAAGGCCCCATGAGCTCCGGCAGGCTATCTTCAACAGATGGTCAGTCCTAAGCCATTTGTGATCTAGGGCATGGACTTGATTGGACCACTCCCAACAAGCCGTGGGAAATGCAAATATGCAGTAGTTGCTATTGATTATTTCACTAAGTAGGCAAAGGCAAAGGAATTGGCACAAATCTCTTTTATGAAGATTGAAAAGTTTGTATGGGCTAATATTATTTGTAGGTTTGGAGTCCCTTTGTAGATCATGATCGACAACCGGACCTAATTCAATAGTGAGCAGTTCCTTAGATTTTGTGATGATCTTCAAATCATGAAGAGTTTTTTAGTCGTAGACCATCCTCAAGCTAATAGGCAAGTTAAGGCTGTTAACAAGATTATCAAACAGGTCCCGAAGAAGAGGTTGGAGGTTAAGAAGGGAGCATGGGTAAACGAGCTATAGAAGGTACTTTGGGCTTATAGAACCACAACTCAAAGCACCATAGGAGAAACTCCTTTCTCAATGGTATATGGATTTGAAGCCATGATCCCGGCCAAACTCAAGATAACTGCACAACAAAGAGTTACTTTTAATTTGGAGGATAATAATCAGCTGCTCACTATAAACCTCGACCTTATAGAGGAGATAAGAGAAATAGCTCACCTCAAAGTTGCAACCTATCAGCAACAGGTCATGAGGTATTACAATAGGAAGGTCCAAGTTTGACACTACAAAATCAAAAAACTCATGCTATGCTTAGTGATGGGATACTAGGTCCGAACTAGGAAGGACCATACATAATCAAAGAAAATTTGGGAAATGGATCTTACCATCTAGCAAACATGAGTAGAGCTAAGTTCCCTTGAGCTTGGAATGCTGAACATCTCCACCCATATTATCAATAAGCTTGAGATTGCTTATCTAACCTTATAATATTCATTTTAGTTCTTGTGGTTGTTTGTTAACTCTTGAATGAATTTTCAATGGAGTACTATAATCGAAAGCAACCTACTTGAAAGCAAACACTCGACCTCCTGATTTAGAAGAGCCAGTTAACTTGACATACTTACAAAGGTTTACACCATATGCGACCTACTTTCTGGCACCAAATGCTACGTACTATTTGGCATCATATACGACCTACTCTTTGGTACCGCATGCGATGAACTATTTAGTACTATCTGCGACTAACTATTCAACACCACCTGCAACTAACTATTTGGCATCACATGCGACCTACTCTTTGGCATCGCATGCGACCAACTATTTGGTATCACATATGAGCTACTCTATGGCACTACATGTGGCCTATTTTTTGGTATCGCATGTAACTAACTATTCAGCACTACATGCAACTAACTATTTGGTATTGCATGCAACCCACTCTTTGGTACCATATGCGACTAATTATTTGGCACTGCATACAATTAACTATTTGGCACTATATTTAACCCACTCTCTGGCATCGCATATGGCCAACTATTCGGCATCGTATGTGACCTACTCTCCAGCACCATATGCGACTAACTATTTGGCACTGCATGTGAGTTACTCTCTAGTACTGCATGCGACTTACTCTCTGACACCACATGCAACTTACTTTCTAGCACCGTATGTGACCAACTATTCGGCATCGGATGCGACCCATTATTCAACATCGCATATGACCTACTCTCCGACACCACATGTGACCAACTACTTAGTATAACATGCGACCTACTCTTCGGCACTGTATGTGACCTACTGTTGAACATCCCATACAACTTACTCTCTGGAACCGTATGTGACCTATTATTCAACACTGCATATAACTGTATATGACCTACTATTCGGCACCGCATGTGACCTACTACTTGGCATTATATTCATGCTACCCACTAAGCAACAAGCTTGCTATAGCATGACTTATCTGGACACTTGACTTGTGCACTAAACTTTGACCTCATGAAAATACATTGTCCATTGTCATGGTTTGCAATCTGAGAAACATTAGTGTGATCGATTGGTTGTTCAACTTGGTCAATATTTTTTATGCTATAGGTTGCAGGAACATATTCATCCAAATTGATGCAAGCTTGGAAAAAATGAAAATATTACACAAAGTTCATTAAAACTTCATTGAACGAGGTGAGTATACATATATTCAAAAGTATAGATCAAAATAAGCCTACAGCCATCATGGCCTTAAAAGGCTAACTTTCAGAAACTGCATCCTGGATGAGGTAAGTCATACACCATTTGACCATTGGATTGCTCCTCTTAATCCTCTCCCTAAGACAAGAGCTTGTCCCTCAACTACATCATTACAGTGCATCTAAGGGACCAGACATTTGGGTCATCTTGCAAAGGAGCAAGAGATTTAAAGTAAAAGAATTAAACTCACCAGCATCACCATGAGGAAATAATCTAAGATTTGTATAAAATTCCTAGAATCCTCAGAGAAGAATTGTCCATGGGAAATTCCTATGCAACAAGCCATACATGCCTTGGATCACCACACCTAAGATCCAAATCAACAAAAATATAAAGAACTCAACTAATAAGTCCACAGGATCACTAAACCCTGGGAAGTAGGAAATGGAGTATTGGATTTCTAAAATGAAAGAAAGGGTTCTCTTCACCCTATATACCTGGAATAACTTGAAAGACTGATCAATTACCCTCGATCCAATAGCCTAATGAAAAATAAGGTTCTGTCATTACTACACAGATGGCTATGAAAAGGTGTATGCATTCAGTGTAGCAATAATGACACATGTAGATGAAATGATGGAATAGAAGTTCAAATAGTAGTATAACTAATTACGATCTCCAACTTTTACTACAAGACTACAACTCCCAGTCTGTAGATTGCACTAAAAGCTGGGGGCTAATGTTGTGGGTAATTTTTAGTACCCCATAAATGGGTTGATAAAAGCCCAATGGACAGACTCAACTAACAAGGGCCCAACTCATTTGGATTGAGGTGACATCAAGTCACTAAAAATGAGCTAAGGTCATTGGTTGACATGGGTCAAAGTAGCAACCTCATATCGAGAAAACAAAGCCTAGCTCGCAGCTCATAGCAGGAGTCCTCAACCATAAGGAAAATCTATCCAATGTCCTGTTTCAGCGGGAGTCCATTATAACTATCTATCCTAATCTACTATGTAATCCTAATTAAGTCATAATGCTTATCAATTATAGATTTACATTCAAATTGTGACCCCTAACTATTATATAAAAGGATGAAATCATCATATAGAACATATGCAATCATCAGATACAATACACTCAACAAAGAGTAATAAAATCCATGGACGTAAAAGTCAAACTGACTTTAGCCGAACCACGTTAAAAACTTATGGTGTTTTTTGCTTTTCCTCTTTCTGTCTCTGTCTCTGTCTCTCTTTCTCTTCACATTCATTCTGCAACTTAGGGTTCAAGACTTGGGTTGACTAGATTTTACTATCAACACAAGATAAGAGAGTCCTACAAATAGAAAGTAGTTAAATAGAGTGTTATTAATTAAGTAGAAGGCAAAAAAAAAAAAATTAGGTGTGAAAAAGTCGTAACTATCTTTTTTATGCAAAAGACAAGGATATTACATTTATAGAGTCTTTTTTCTAAATTTATATAGTTTTTTCTTAATTATGCTCAAAATGTTATGGCTATATGTTGCGTAAAAAGTTTAAAGTGTAAATTTATCCTTAATGGTGTAAAACATCATACACTATCAATAAATAGAACAATATCATGTCATGAGAAAAATAAAATCAATTAAGAATTTTTACCAATGATAAAAGAGTTTTAATAGTTTTTTTAATTATGTCGTTACACATGGGTGGGGGTGATAGTGCAAAACTAATTTACAATAATAGTAAATCTTTTATAAATATCTATATACAATGGATTAAATTTAGATCCAAAAATTCTATTCTGTACATAATTAGAAAGGATTTATTGTTAGTGTGAATTAGTTTTACATTACCAATCATTCATGTGTTATCATATCATTAAAAAATTATTAAAATTCTCATATTGTTGGTAAAAATTCTTAGTTACCCTTATTTCTTTAATGACATATAGATCATCTTCCTATTCATTAAGGGTTCATTGGGTGCACCATATAAGGCTTGATAGTAGAGGATAAACTATACAATTAAGTCTTATCATATGTTTGACACCTAAACAATATAGTATCATCTTAAATGTTCTTCCTCTCTTATGTATAAAATGTTGTACACCTCTTGGAGTAGAGGATAAGACCTGACAAGAGAATTTTATATTAAAAATAATAAAAATAAGAAAAAATATTTAATCCAACTATTCCTTCACTACTTACTACCATCCACCACCATGACTGCACCCCCACCAGACAAATGTTACAACCAGCACCATATATTGTGACTATCTCCCTACCCCCATTACCCCCTTAACTGTCACCACTTTCTTTCCATTACTACTATACCACCACTTGCTGTAATCATTTGTTGTTAACACCTTTTTGTTCACTGTCAACTCTTCTCACATAAAGATAGTTTTATTTTAATTGAACTTTTTGATATTATATATTTTTTATTATGAAATAAGAGATATATAACATACAATTATATATGCTATGCAATAATGCATCAAATATTGTATAGCATATAGGATTATTTTATACATACATATATAAATATATATCATATTTTATACTATCACATGAACCTTATACTTTCAACACTTATCCTATACAATGTGCCAAACGAGTGTCACAAGCTAGCCTTGTGAACCAATTCAGCAAACAAACATGCTCAATATCAGATGAAATTTGGGATAAAAATCAAGCACAAAGAGAAAGTCCTATGATGAGAATTTGGGAGTGAATTCCCTTGTGTATTATTTTTCCTATTTTGGGGGACATTTGTATCTTTTTAGCATAAATCATTTATCTAGTGCAGGTAGAAAAAGCACATGATTGCGATTCTTGCACTTTTATGTTTACATCCATATGAGATGACCCATAGATTCCCTTTTGAGCTATAGGAAATGTCATTACATTTACTCAGAAAAAGTATGCCTACTTTTGCTAAAAAGGCTTTGGCTTAAACTGTTCTTTAGGGGGCATGTCCAGTGACCTAGGTCGACACTATGGCATGGGTTAAGAATTAAAATGTGGTAGCTTAGAGGCACCTCTACACACTTAAAACTATGTAATGAAGCATATACTAGTAAAATGGAGTTGTCCTTCTCCATATTCAAAAGATCCCTTTCTCAATGTATACTAATGACTACTTATGTTGTTCGTTCTTTTAAGACTCAATATGTACAGATGCTTTAACTACATGCTTATGTTGTCTATAGACATGTTGCACATAGGATTTTATTGTATAGAAGATCAAAATCTATTTTGCCTTGCTATCTATCTAAGTGTTACCTGAATTTATTAGAAGGGTGTCATGTTATCGAAGAGTTAGCATCAACCGTTGCACAATATAGGTAGAAGAGCAACTAATCTATGACAGTTGGTATCAGAGCTTAGTTATGCTAGTGAGCAGATCAAACAGCTACTATTAGGATAAACTTAGCTTGTCAAAAGTATATAAGGGTTTTGAGTGAAGCAAACACTCATTGAAATAGGAAAGAAATGCTACTAAGGACTTGACTGTAAAGGTAGCAAGACATTGGAACAACTCAAGGGCTACTATGCAAGATATTGCATTTAAAGAAACATAATTAGTGCATTAAGTGTAACTATTTGCAAAAGTTGGATAGGTTTGTTGTACAACTAGGGACTTTGATTTTGTGCTAATTCATAGTAACATTTGAAGGAATGCAAAACCATATAAAAGGATGATAAGTTTGCTAGCCTATCTAGCAGGAGGACGCCTTCGTCTTGCCAAGTTAGCTTGACCATGTCTATGAGGGACATAATAGCTATTGATGGAGCTTAGAAGGCAAGGCCATGGTTGTGCTAAAAATGCATGGCCACAATAGGCAATTGACATGTCCTATGAGATGACATGTCTGAGAGATATGTTAAGTGGACAAATCTATATAAAGGAGTCCAAAGTCATATCAAAAGGCATGAATCTTACTCAGAGGAGTAAACACCGAGGGAAAAGAGTTTCTTTATAAGGGATTGATTGTGAACAACAAATTGCATGGGTGTAATGAGCAAATTATAATGCTTACCCATAAGATTCAAGGGAAGATACTAAAAGAGCTACCACATCATAGTGGCATGATAAGTGGCATTGATACCCAATGTAGTGAGCTAGAGCTATATAATCGCTTGGCGGAGTTGTGATAATGACTCGAGGCATAGCAGGCTAGCACTACATAATTGCAAAACAAACTTTATGGCAATGACTATATGGTTCATAGTTGCTAGTGCACAAGCAAAGTGAACCTTAAGCTAGAATGATGGAATATTCTATGCTCAACCTCATCAAGCTATTGATATAGGGGAAACATTAGGAACATACATTTGAAGAATGAGTCATTGGAGGATGCAATCGGACTAGGCTACGAAGGCATAAACATCAAAGGATGCCATTTGAAAGGTGTTGAGAGAGAGAGCACTGATCATCGAAGAAGTAACTAGGAGGGCCAAGATATTAGTGAGTGGCTATAAGGGTCAAGGGAGATGAGCTAGTATCAACTTCAAAGAGATATCGTTAAAGAGTGCAAACCTATGAGGGGTCATGAGTGTTAAGATGCTAGATAGCATCAATTATGAAAAGGTTGTAATGACTGAGATACCATAAAGGTGTTAATTCAAAGAAGGTATGAAGATCTGATTAGATTGAGGCATCAATAAGGGCATTAACATTTGAAGCATAAGGGAAGGGGGAAGATGTCACAAGTTGGTCTTGTGAATGAATTCTAAATGCAAATATACTCAATTTCTGATGAAATTTGGCATAAAAATTAAGTATGAAGAAGAGGTCTTATGATACAAATTTAGGGACAAATGCATTTGTGTATTTTTTTTTTTTTTTTTTGTGTTTGGGAGTGTTTGTGTCCTTTTAGTATATAAATCACTTGTCCAATGCAAGTAGAAAAATATATGGTTGCAATCTTTGCATTTTTATCTTTGCGTCCATAAGAAATGGTGCATACATTCCCTTTTGAGCTATAAGAAAATCTCTTATATTATGTCAACTCCAAAAAAGTATATCTACTTCTGCCATATAGGCTTTGGCTTATAATCAATGTTTTGAAAATTGGACTGAATAGTAAATCGGAAAAGTCATCAGATCATGGTTCAGTTAGTCCAATCGATTGAACTAAATGCCGAACTAAATAATATCATAAATATAGATTTATATAAATTTATTTAAAAAATTAAATAATAGCTAATCTCCATTGTAAATGTGAGCTTATATTTTATATAAAAAATTTAAAAAACTAAAAGAAAAGAAGTAAACTAATGAGTTTTTAGTCAATTAATTATTAAATATATTTTTTTGTTAGTTTTTGCTTATATATATGTTTATTGGACTAACCCAACAATAAAAAAGAGTCAAAAAGAAAAAAAATTCTAGTCAATTTTTTGATTTTTCCCAATTCTTGCCAATTCATAACCTGTTCAAACCAATTTGATTGTTAAAATGATTTTCTAGGCCAACTTAGACCAAATAGTACAATGGCTAGTGGTTGGACTATTGAGTGCAATCTGGATTTCAAAATATTGCTTAGAATGTTCTTTATGGGGGTATGTTTAGTGACTCTAATGTGGCACAACCTAAGAATCCTAGTGTGGTAGCTTAGAGACATCCCTTACACATTTAAAACTATGTAATGAGATATATATTAATAAAATAGAGTTATTCTTCTCCCTATTCAAAAAATTTGTTCTCAATGTACACTGAAGACCACTTTCGTGGGATGTTCTTTGAGAATTGGTGCGTGCGAATGCTTTGATTACATACTCATTTTGCCAATGGATATGTTAGGCATAGGACTTCATTGTGTGGGTCCTATTACTCATCCAAGTGTAGCATTAATTTATTATAAAGCTGACATATTGGTCAAGAGTGGCCTTCATGCCCTGCACAATATGACTAGAAGAACTGTTGACTCGTGATAGAAGCCTGATAGTGTAAAAAGTATTATACATAGTGGATCAAATTTAAATTTAATTACAACATACCAAGAATCCTAACATAGTTTGCCAATAATCCACAAAGGCTTTACAACATTTTTTCACAATTATCTTTTGAATAATACAAGTTGAAAAATTTGACAAGCACTCTAATAATTATCAAAACGTCATGCTTTGTTTTCCCCACAAATTCCATAACACAAATTGCATGCAATAAGAATTCAGAAGAAATTAATAAACAAAAATCAACAATGGCCATAAATATGAACACTTTGTTTCACTTACCAAATGGGAAAAAGAACAGAATTTTGTTATGTTTTTGTTGTTTGTTGGGCAAAGAACAAGATCGTTAACTCAGAGCAAATCAAGAGCAAGAAATTTACAAAATTGTGATATAATTCGTTTAAAGATGGAGAATCCTCAGAAGATGCAAATTCTTTGCTTTCTTTGCTTCGTCTAAGAAAGTGAACTAGAGAATTAGTAAAGGAGATAAATTCTTTTCTTCAATGGCTTAAAAAATAATGACCACAGAAAAGGTAAATTCTTGCTTTCATGAACATGAAGAAAGAGAATGGAAGGTTTAATTGGTTTTATAGATTCTTGGAGTGCTCATTGAAAAGCATTAACCTAGTTTGATTAATGAATTAAAGGATTGATTTATGAATATTTATTCAAATATATTCAACTTATTTGATTTATAAAGGTATGACCTTCTTAAATTTTTTAAAAAATTCTTAGCATGAGATTTAATAAAATTATGCGAATTTTCATTCTAATTTAAAAATTATTTAAATCTTTTTTGAAATATAAAACTATTATATTTAAACTTAAATTTAAATTTTTCATTGATAAAATAATAAGAAAAAATTAATGATCATAAAATTTAAATTAAATAATATGAGATATTCAAATTATTTTGTCGTAAAATATATGTCTTGATTATGTTTAAACAATTAAAGTATTGTTGATGAAAAAGTCAAATCTTGATATAAATATAACATTTTTTTTTTACGATTTAAACTTAATCAAAGCATACAACAAAATACTCAAAATATTACATATTGTTATATTTACAATTTATAATCATCATTTTTCAATATTTCATTGATTAAAAGTTTAAATTTAGATTACCTAACTTTTTTTATGTTTCAAAGAAAATCTAAATAGATTTTTAAACTGAAGAGGATATCTATATAATTTCATTAAATTTTAAGAGAAGTAAATATTTTTCTCATAATTGTTTTTGTTAATTATTTGACTGTTTAACTTTACACTTACTTCGTAGGATTATTAATGTCTAACTTAATTATAAATTACATATTTTATTAATGTCTAATGTTTTCATCCTTAAAACAAAAAAGTGTAATAAATCTCAATTGCTAGTATCTTTCTAATGGCAATAGAAAGCCAATTCTATGGTACAAATCACTATTTGTTGCTTCTAATAGAACATGTTTACGTGTCATAATCATGTGCTTTGAAAATTGTTTCTTACAAATACAGCCATTGATTCACCTTGATGACAACCAGTTTTTTCTTTCATTCTTCTTCTTTGTAGTCTACTAACAACCTATGTAATCTACCTTTTTTTTTTTAAACTTTGTTTTTGCCTCTCTATCTCCACATTTTGCAATTTAAATTTGGGTTTCTTGATATTTTCTCACAAGAGCTGCAAAGAGAATCTTGCTATATTGTAATTTTAAGGAAGACAGAGTTTCTATCAGGTACCAAGGATAACAAGTGTTGTCTGTTCTGTCTTCTTAATTACACTGCGTATTAATTTCACCCAACTTACATCAAGAGAACCAGTTCTTTAAATTAGGAATCCACCACAAGAAATCAGAAAGAAGACCCATAAGGAATATAATAAAAAGGAAAACAAATTAAGGAAAATTCATATGAAAATCAGAGTTAGAAAAAAGAAGTACGTATAAACATTATTTGTATAAGATTTATTTACGCATTTTATCAAATACTTTTTGAGCATTCTCTAAAATAAATACATCTCAGTGTGATTGTACTTTCTCATACACTCAATCATCTACAAATAAATTGAAAAGTTTAGAGAGAGAGAGAGAGAGAGAGAGAGATGAAGATGATGATGATGTTGATCAACCAAAGAATCAGTTCAAAATCAAATGTCAAAAAACGTAGCAATCTCCACACAAGAAAGAGTGACAAAAATAACGAGAAGGAAGATAGAAGGGACCTTTCTTCTCCCGATAGAATAAAATTACACTTGTCACAGGTCAAAGATGTCTACATTTATTGCATAGCATGCAATAAAATTGAATTTGTACCGTAAAAATCCCATGATAAAAAGATTAAAACCTATAGAACATAAATAGTAACTCATAACTTTCTTGAAAAGATTAATGTTAGATAACATTAGTCTTGAATTTATATATATACACCTACAGGATACAATTTCAACTAATTATACAAGTTAGGTGTTTGTTTTCAAAAATAGTAAATTTTTATTTGTTAAAATTAAAATAATAGTTGTGTTTGTTTGAAATAGAGATTTAAAATGTGTATTCTTAATAAAAAGAATGGGCTATAATTCTCTCCAAAAGATTGAGAGATAAGCCCTTAATCCTTTTGCTTGATTTCTCTAATTTAAATGATTAATGCTGAGTATATAGATTGTGCTTTTTAGTTTTCTTTTATGAAAATTAGTAGTAATTATGCATATATGTTAAATATTTAGATGGCGAAAATTAAACCCCAGCTAAATGAGGTTGTTTGGCGATTGACTTGTCATATACACTCAAGATTTTGAGGCATAGATGAAGTTAAGAATACTGTTAATTAAATATGATATAACAATATCACTAGTGCTTACATGAGGGTTCTGTGTCAAAGGGAGAAATTTTTTGATATACGAGAAATGCTGGATAGTAATGCAGGATGAGAGACAATTATGATCGTGATATGCAAAATAAGATCAACACACACACTCTCTATCTCTCTCTCTCTTATATATATATATTTGACAATTATATATTCACCGCAAGAAATTTGAATTTAAGTTACAAAAATTTAGTAACAAATGTTATTTTTGTTACTAAAAACAATGCTTTAATGACAATATTTTACTGTTGTAACTGAATAATCAATATTAGACAAGATTTGCTTATAGTCACACAAATAACAATTTTTAGTAACAAGTTTTATTTCTTATCATAATAGTTGTCATTAAAAATTAATTTTTGTACAAGTCAAAAATTTTAGGTTGGACAAAAATAGTATGTTTTTAGTAAAAACATTTACAATCATTGAAAAAGTTTTTAATGACAAGATAAATATGTTAACACTGAAAAAAAACTTTAGTAACAATATTATTTGTCACAAATAGTGATGGCACAAATATGTTGATACTAAAAAAGCTTTAGTGACAATATTGATTATAACAAATAATATGTTTTTAGTGATGACATAAATATGTGACCACTAAAAAAATTTTTAGTAATAATATTGGTTTTCACAAATATTATGCTTTTAATTATGATGTAAATATATTGTCACTAAAAAAAGTTCTAGTGATGATAATTGGCTGTCTCAAATAATACTTTATATTCATATAAAATCTTCAAATATAATTTTTATGAATATATATAAATAACAATTTTATAACAATGGAATGATACATTATTTCATTTTATTGGAAATTTTATTTTTTTATTATAAATATCCATGACATTTATTAAATAAGAATGAATTAATTATACATTAAATAAAATATAAACATTTAATGTAAATTATTTGAAAAACTCAAATGCTAATGTTTATTTGAAAGACAAAAGTGATATGTATACTTGAAAATTTAAGAAATCAAAATAAAAAATAATAGTTTACATATAATGAATAGTATTTTTTTTTTTAAAAAAAAGGAATAGCTTGTACCAGTGGTTAAGAAACATCATCCACATGCAAGTGCTTGTAGTTTTTTTTTTTTAGGGAGTGCAATTCTAGTAGATTTCAAAATGGTCGAAATTGTATTTTTAGTGACAATATAATTTAATTATCACTAAACATGTTAACTTACTGTGCTAACAAATCTTGTGAAAAAAATTGAATTTTCAGTGACAAGCATCATTTGTCATATAAAAAACTTTCAAAGATGAAATTTTTAGTATGAAAATATTGTTATCATTAAAAACATTTTATGATGAATTACTATAATTTAGTGACAACTTTTGTTATCAATGAAAACAATTTTTATTAGTGATTGAAAATATCATTAATATCCAAAAGGAACTTTTTATCTTTCAAAATGATTGATTGACCTATCACGAAATGTATTTTTAATTTTATATCTTGAATTTTGAATTTGGATAAATCTCACACTTTGTGAATATTTTCATTTCTATTGAGAGATGTGATAGATGTGTATTATATACTTTAAGAGGTTTGCATATTTTATGGATGATGGATTTAATTAGAGAGAATATAAATCCTAGAAAAAGTATAATTCAAAGATCTTTTCATGTATTATTCACCAAGGCTTCTTGATGCAAAAGGTACAAATATCTATTCATTTACAAATGAAGTAAGAATTGTAATTTTGATTTCTTTGCTTTATCTATTCATTCATGAGAAGCTTATTTAATTTTGTGAGAATTAGATGTTTTTTACAAGAAAAATACATGTCATATAATTGATAAAATCGAAAGAAGATTACTTAAAAAGTTGGCTAAATGTGGAATTATACATAAATGAGATGTACAATGGTTGCATATAATACCTTCAAAAGAAGGAAAATAGATAATATTTTTTTTAGAAGGATTGAAATGAAGTTTTAAATTTTTTTGTTAGGGCCGTAATGTAATTTTCCCTTGTCGAGGAAGGCCTTTTTGAATATGCTGCTGAGTCAATGGGGCAAAACTATAAATTGTTCCAGTTCATTTTATGATATAATATCTCCAATAGCTCCTTCTTTGCTCATGCGCACTTTTCTGCTTGAACCCCCTATTCTATTGTTACATTCTCTGGCAAACCATTTCTTCTTTAGCTTGTCACCGTCTGACGAGCTCAAACCACCGGTCACCTCCCTTTTGTCTCTTTGGCACCTCCTTGCCACGAACCTAGCTCAGCAATAGTGGTCTTCCTCTTCTCTGGTGCTACTAGGGTAAATGTGAGTTGGCTTTCTTGATGGCGATCTAGCCAGCTCCAAGCTTCCCGCATGCACTTTGGATCGTGGTGAATATTCTTAAAATAAAAAAATTATTTTATAGGAAGTTTACATTAAGTTTTCAAGAAGATCTAACTTGAAACCCTTACCCTTCAAAACTAAAGAAAATTGAAATTTTCTTGTTGATTTGCTTCAGTTAAATTTTCATTTAAGAACCAAGCACACCAACATCAAATTTTTGATTTTCAGTCAAATATCCAAGTGGGTGACTCTACTACTTGATTTTAAAATTTCACCTTAGATATTGAATTTCTCCTATGTTTACGCCATGATGAATACTTTTCATAGTATCACACTTTATTGCCCATTTTATTTTATTGTATACCATATTTTATTTACTTAAATTTCTTGATGGATGAAAGTTTCCAAACCTATTTTGAGATAATGGCTTTCAAATGGGCAAGCTTTTCTTTATGACTATATACACATTTAATTCTTCAGATTTTGAATATGAATTGTAAACAAAGTTTTAGTTTTCTATGGGATTATCAGCTCACCGAGTTTCTATGAAACTCATCCTATTTTTCTATATATATTTTTTAGAGCCCAAGGACACTCCCACTATTCTTCCATATCCCACTGGTATAGGATCTGCTCATTGAATGAGTAGACCACTTGTTGCAGAGTTTAAATGTATATTAATGGTGAAAATCTTAGCAATTGGTAAAGTTATGATGTGCATGTATTTTGATTGATAAGTGTCTAGCAAGATATAGATTTGTATATTTTGGGCTGTTGTGATTTTGCATTATTGTACAGATTGTGAATAAGGCATGTAGCCCTTGCTTATTGTAAAGGCCTTGAGCCCAAGTGTTTAGAAAACATAGAAAATTCTATCAAATTTTTGGTAGAATTTGAAATTTAAATATTTGGTTATGCATCGATGTATTTGAGTCTTTGGTATGTTATGTTAATTGATAAAGAGTTTGCATTGTTAGGCTTGTAGAAGGTTTCCTAATAGTGACCTTCTACACCGATCACGTTTCATGGATTTGAGTGTGACAAAATTGGTCTTAGAGCATGGTCTAAGGTTTAGGTGCATGATTAGGGGTCTTCAACTACCAAATTGGGATAGGCATTCTGAGTTCATGTTAGTGTGCCTGGGAGCACAACACATGAATAAAATGTTAATGCCCATACCATGAGTATTTTGAAAATCTCTACAATTTCTAAATTTTTCATTTCTACTTATATACATATCCAAACCTTGTTTAGATAAATCCTCTTATCAAATATTAGGAAAGTGATATTAAATGCTATTAATGATTATTGTAAAAGTGGTCCTTTTTTAGCAAACCAAAAGAGAGAGTCTTTGAGGCAAGGAAGGTGTAATAAAACAAAATATTTTTCATTAATGATAAAAGGTGCCAAATCTAGTTTTGATAAGATTGGCCAATTGTACAAGGATCACAAATTATGCATGCCCATGAGTGTATATGAAGCTAAGTAGGGTAATGATGTAGCTGATACAGATATGCTTGAGAGGATATGGATTTTTGAGGAAATCATGGGATCTTTCCAAGTAGATGTATAAATGGGTGGCTCAATATCACTTTTCTAGTCAGAAGAAGCTTAAAGATTTAGTCCTAAGCATGACATAATCTTGCAGAGGTCTGACCCAACATACTAGGCAATGAGATTGCACATTGAAGACCTTGCTTTGAGATATGGAAATCTAATTATTATGCTTAATTTGATTAAGATTGTTGAAAAATGATCTTGAGAAAGGATGTTGAGGTGTGAATTTACATGTGCTATTAGGTGTCTAAACAAAATTCTACTTGAGGAAAATCATCTTAGATTTGTTCATTAGGACTTCCACAAGCTTGCAAAAATTCTACCAATGTTTTGGTAGTTTTAGGTGCTGTAGCTAGTGAAGCACTCGATTTAATTGGTTTTTACTATAGTGGTAAACTTAACATCATAAAAAGGGCTAACAAAACACTTGAGGTAGCACTGGAAGGGATTCTTCCCTAAGAGATTTGAGGGTTAATTCTAGGCATCATGCGAGGATTGGAAATAGTAAAGAAATTCTCAATTTTATAGTTAATTGGGATTGAAAGACTGGTATTGGGCAATAGAGTAGCAAAGATGTTTGAGCACCATGTTTTCAGAGTTGAGTTCTATGTACCAATTGTATTGATTGTTTAGACTGTATAAATGTAGTCTAGTATGCTTATAGTCTTTGGGCTTTAGGATGTCAAGTCCATGTGATGGGCTTGATCAATGTTTCAAAAGTAGATCTTGATAGTAGTATTGCTGTTACCCTAATGGACATGTATCAAGGTATGGGAGATGCTCTTGCCTAGCAATACAATGGTTCTACAGATCACAATATCATGTTTCTTGAGAAGTAGGGAAAGTCAAAAATAACAATCCAATCAAAAGAGTTTTTGAAATCTATAAAGTGACACTACAACAATGTTTACATTAATGGGGAAAAACAAGATGCAATAAACTTATTTTTAGGTTACTTCCAACCACAAATAGGGAAAACCTACTCTCTGGGAGCTAGATTCAAATTACTATCTCCATGTATCTAGAGTTGGGGATGATCTTATCTTTGATAAGTTTTCTAAACTTGATCTTAAGCCTTCTAATAGAGCTAAAATAACCCTCCAACCCCTTTCTAGCTTATAAAGAAGGCTTTTCATGAACAAAACTGACTTCATTTAACAAGTTAATCAAGAAAAAGTCTAGTGGAATTAAGAATGTGAGACTTTGTAGTGAACCTAATTAAGACCAGGTGGTAATGTTGGAAATAGTGGTGTTACACTTGATGTGGCTGATATATTGCTGAAAAGCCCAAATTGGCTTATTAGCCAGAGAAAGTATGAAGAAGGTACTATTGTAAAAGTTACCTCTTGTAAAACTGATAATGGTGTATCTCAGGCAAAGAAAAGGGTCACAAATCCAAGGTCATGGCTTGCTGTTAGGGACTAGGGAGGCTAACGATTACATTTGTAATGTTGGACTCTTGAGTATAATTGGTTAATATGTTGCATATTGGATCACTTTTATTACGATCTCAAAATATGAATGACTAGCCATATAGGAATAATAACCAACAATGTGTTCTTAAATTTCTTAGTGATCATCAATTATATGTTATTATTTTAGGAGTTGCTAACCCAACATGTTTGCAGTTGAAGGAGGATATAACAGAGATTATTTCTATACTAGCAAATGAAAAAAATAAATTCTCAAGATGACATTGAAGGGATAAAACCATTGCCAATGGTTGCTTTAGGAAAGGAAAGCTTACCTTGTATTTATAAAGATGCAAAAATTTCTAAGAACTAGCTTCCTAGACACCAAGGCATTGTCAAGAGAGCTATTGCTTTTGGGCATAACCATCTAAGCCCATTGGCAATAGTTGCAACATTATGGTTCCATTAAAGAGATTTTGTCATGGAAGCTTACACTATTGGAGCAATTTCTAATGAGTGATAAGAAATTTAAGATACTTGAATAGGTCATGGAGAATGTTACCAACCAAGATGGTATAGAAATAGAATTAGCAATCAACTATGATTGACTTTTTGGTCCTTTGCTATTTGCTTTTGGCCTTGGAGCTTGGAAAGCTGATGTTGTGTGTCTTAGGGGTACAATTGGAGACTGTGGGTGTGGAAAGGAGAGATCATGTATGTATATATATAAGTTTTTGGAAATAGTTTGTGAAGAGACTAAGAAATGTTTGAATTTCCCTAAGTAACCTATGACAATAAGTAAATGTATAGTGAGAAGGGAAATTGTAATGCCAAATGATGGACTAGATAGGTAGCATTATCCAAGTAGGCATGGTAGAAGGATTTGAGTTGGCTAGAAAATTTTGGAAAAGTAGTAAGGTATATTTATGCTTATAGGTTGAAGGATTGAATTTGGTCAAGCTCTAGTGAAAATGCTGAATGTTGATTACTAGTTAAACTCCTTTATACTAGGAAGTATGCGATATCTTGCTTCAAAAGTTACATCCATCATTTCTTGGTGTTACTTAAGGAATCAAAGATAATCAATCTAAATTGGTGACCATGAAAGAAACTTCTTTTAGTTTAGCCTTGAATGTAAGTGAGTAAATTAGTCATTTTCTACACCCTTGAAAGATGAACAATGTTCTAGTGATTGAAATAGGCTTGAATCCATATTATGTTATGCCTTGACTTAATTGAAATAGTTAAATGAGAGTAGATTAGCACTATGTGATATATGATATGTGTAAGTCTAAAAGCATGTAGGTATTTGTGGTTGTTCAAATCTTGGAAATTGTTTATGTGTTTGTAAGTGTTTGGAAATGAAATGAGTATTGGAGATGGCCTATGTATTTTTGAGGAAACAACATTACTTTTATGATGATGTTATATACTAATTGGGTATAGTGTCTTGAGTTGGACAAGATGGATTAAGGATTATATGAGAACTGTGTTATATGCAAAATTATGTGTCTAGTTGAATTTATAATTATGGGAGTATAGCTTTGCTAAAAAAGTTTGAATGTAGTAAGATGCCATGTGTGAACACTTGTGTACATATAGTGACATTTTCATATCTAGATATGAATGAGTATTGCATTTATGAGTTAATATGTTGTAATATGAGTAGTGATGTATGATTAAAACTTTCAAGTGTAAGAAATTAGAGTTGAGTGGATGTCCTAACTAGAACCCTGATTATATATTAGATTGTTACTTGAATATGATAGATATGAGTTCATTCTTTTAATTTAGCATAGAGAACTCAGGAAAGAATCAGCAAAGGCTTGCCATAGCATTATGTTTCTTAATGCTTAAGTCTTTTTATATTTCCAGAGGAGAGGAAAGATGTTCCTATTTAAAATGTTGCTATTTTAGATCATGATGGTCAACCAATGAGAAGTTATCCAAGTAAATTTTGAAGTTTCAGAAAGGTTATTCATAAATTGCAAGAAATATTAAATCTTAGGGAGGGGCTTAAGACTACCATCCTTGACAATGCAAGATTTTAGAAATTGATGAATTCTCACCAACAACTCTTGGTTAATATTTCCCTCTTTGATACTATAACAAGTAGTGATATTTGGGAACCATTTGATGGTACGTTTCAGAGTAAATCCATATTTCTTAGGAACAGGGTCAAGTGAAGCCTTGAGATGGGTTATTCATTATTGGTTAGGGTAAGTGCTGAGATTTGGTAAAAAATAGCAAATCAAAAAGATGCACTTCAATGAATATCCATCAGTGAAGGTTCTAAGGGAGAACCCTGGGAAAAAGGAGATGATCTAAGAGCTTGAGTCTCTCATGATGAATAAATATCCCCTAGCTATTTAAATAATCTAATTGTATGGATCTTCACGAGTCATAACTATGTCTTTAGGATTTGAGGACGAATTCTTTTGTTGGGGGAAAGAGTTTGTGATACCTTAAAAAAAAGGAAAATAGAAAATATTTTTTTTTGAGAGGGACTGATGTGAAGTTTTAAAATTTTTCCCTGGGCTTGTAGTGTAATTTTTCCTTTTTTAGGAGGACCTTTATGAAGACATTGCTAAGTCAATGGGGCAAAACTACAAATTGCCCCATTTCATTTTATGATATAATATCTCCAGTAGCAACTTCTTTCCTTGCACGTGCCTTGCTACCTGAACCCCCTATTCTATTGCAGCATTCTTTGATGAACCATTTCTTCTTTAGCCCATCATCATCTAGCAAGCTCGAACCATTGGTCACCTCCCTTCCATCTCTCTAGTGCCTCATCGTCACCAACCCAACTTGGTAGCAACGCTCTTCCTCTTCTCTGGTGCTACTAGACCAAATGTAAGCTAGCTTTTCTAATAATGATCCAGCTGGCTTCAAGCTTCCCATTTGCACTTTGGATAGTGGTGAGTATTGCTAAAACAAAAATTTATTTTATAGGAAGTTTGCACCAAGTTTTTAAGAAGATCTAGCTTAAAATCCTTACCTTTCAAATCTTAAGAAAATTGAATTTTCTATTGATTTGCTTCAATTAAATTTCCATTGAAGAACCAAGCATATCGACATCAAATTTTTGAGTTTCAGCTGAATATCTAAGTAGTTGGCTCTGCTTATTGATTTTAAAATTCCAGTTTAGATATTGAAGTTTAATGTTAGTGATTTATAGGTGTGCTTAGTTAAAAGGACTTTAAAATTAAGTTTAGGTATTGATTTTGATGTTGATTATACCCAAATAGGTTAAGTGACTTGATTTTTCCATGTTGACTAATCTAGCTTTTTAAGGAACATTCTTGTGACGTTAATTAATCCTCTTGAAGGAAAATTTGATCTTTAAGGAGTTTCTAAGGTGAGTAGAGAATCCTACTCTTTTGATAAATCTCATTTACAATACGAAATAATTTTATGATATGTATTATTATGATTTATGAATTATGGGATTTTCTTATTTTAACTTGTTTTGAAAGTTTAATCATATGTTGTGTATATATATATATATATGAAAATGATTTACCATGATGAAGTTATGTATTTATCTTGATTTACGTTATTGGAATTTGTGATTTCATTTTATTATATGAAATATGAATATGAAAATGATTTAGCATACTTACGCATTTTATAATGATTATTGTTTATAAAATTAAAGATTTCATAGTATGTGATATAGAAATGTTATCATTTTTGAAACTTATGTTACATGGAATGTTGATGGTATGTTTGGATTATTGATATTATGATATGAATAAAATGTCTCTTATTTGTGGAGAGACTTAGTAGTATAATATTTTCAAATGATTTATTGATTTGAGATCCTGAATCCATTGAAAATTTATTGAAAACCCTTAAGTGCACTTGTGAATAGAATATATGATGGAGTAAATAAGGGGGGATATGTGTGAATATACGAATATATGAGTATCCGACATACGTATTGAATGGATTATGTTTATGATGTTATGGTTACCTCTAGGAATTGTCCTTTGAGATTCTAGTTGAATATTTTGCTACTTGAGTATTAATAAATCTTAGAGAGCTTTATTGAATTTCTCCTACGTTTATGCCATGATGAATACTTTTCATAGTAACACACATTGTTGCTCATTTTGTTTTGTTGAATACCATATTTTATTTACTTAACTTTCTTGATGGATGAAAGTTTCCAAACCTATTTTGAGATTATTCAAACAGGTAAACTTATCTTCACAACTATATACATATTTAATTCTTTGGATTTCAAATATGAATTGTAAATGAAGTTTTTGTTTTCTATAAGATTATCAACTCACTAAATTTCTATGAAACTCATAATATTTTTCTATATATATATATTTTAGAGCTCGAGGACAATCCCACTATTCTTTCATATCCCACTATTTTAGGATCTACTCATTGAATGAGCAGACCATCTTTTGAAAAGTTTAAAGGTATATTAATGGTGAAGACCTTGGCAGTTGCTAAAGTTGTGATGTGCATGTATTTTGATTGATAAATGCCTAGCAAGATATAGATTAGTGTATTTTGGCCTGTTATGATTTTGCATTATTGTACAGATTATGTATAGGGCATGTATCCCTTGCTTGTTATAAAGGCCTTGAGCCCAGGTGTCAGGAAAACAATGGAAATTCTATCAGATTTTTTGTAGAATTTGATATGTAAATATTTGGTTATGCATCGATGTATTTATGAGTCTTTGGCATGTTATGTTAATTGGTAAAGAGTTTGCATTGTTAGGCTTATATAAGGTTTCCTAGTCACGTTTTGTGGATCAAGGCATGACATTGTGATATAATTGATATTAAAGTAAAGCATAGAATCGAATTGATTTAATATGATCTAAAGTGGTGGTATTTATGTTGTATCATTTAAAAGTTTTAATTTTATATTTATGTCCCTTGCTATAGGCATAAAATAATCCTATATAAAGTGAATATATTATTGTCCCTTACAGTGTTAATAATAATTTCTTTGTTACTAAATATTAACCTTACAATGACAAAAAAAAAATCATTTTAATGATAATATGATTTAATTGTCACAAAAAAAAGACAGCTTACTATGGTAACAAACCTTGTCATAAAGTTGAAATTTTCAATGACAAACATCATTTGTCATATCAAAAACTTTTATGTGATGGAATTTTTTAGTATGAAAATATTGTTATCACTAAAAATGTTTTGTGACAAATTATTATCATTTAGTGACTAATTTTGTTATCATAAAAATAATTTTTCTTGTAGTAATTGACAATATCATTAATATCCAAAAGGAACTTTTTATCTTTCAAAATGATCGATTGACCTAGCCGTGACATGTTCTTTTAATTTTACATCTTGAATTTTGAATTCGGATAAATCTCACACTTTGTGAATATTTTCATTTCTATTGAGAGAGATGACAGATGTGTATTATATATTTTAAGAGATTTGCAAGTTTTATGGATGATAGATTTAATTGGAGAGAATACATATCTTAGAGAAAGTTTAATTCAGAAATCTTCTCATGTATTATTTATCAAAGCTTGTGACGCAAGAGGTACAAATATCTATTCATTTACAATGAAGAGGGGATTGTACTATGATTTCTTTGCTTGATCTATTCATTCACGAGAAGCTTATCTAATTTTGTAAGAATTAGATGTTTTTTATAAGAAAAATATTTAACATGTCATATGATTGATAAAATCTAATGAAGACTATTTAAAAAGTTGGCTAGATATGGAATTATACATAAATGAGATATATAATTGTTGTGATGCAATTGATATTAAAATGAAGCATAGAATTGAATTGATTTAATATGATTTAAAGTGGCCACACTTATGTAGTATCATATAAAAGTTCTAATTTTATATTTATGTCCCTTGCTATTGGCATAAAATAATCCTATATGAAATGAATACATTTTTTGTTGGGACAAAAATTGATTTTGTATGAATCTCAAGAGACATATTGCTTTCAAATATTGGATTAAGATTAAAAGGTAAATGACACATTGGACATGAAATAGTGGGGATTTCACATTGAGATATCTCATTATTTGGAAAATAATAAATGATAAATGTTATTTTAGATATGAAATAGTGGGGTCTATCTTTGAGATGTCTCTTTATTTGAGTATAGAATAATCTTACAAACTAAGTGAGGGAATTTGTTTAATAGTTTGTAAATTCCCTTATGGTTGTTTCACACAATTTTTTAAGAGGTAATGATATTATATACATATGTATTATAAATTATATTGTTCCTTTCTTTAGTTACAAACATTAAAGATACACTTGTAATTTAAAAGTATAACATTGGAATATTATATCAAGGATTTTGGTTATTTAAAGAAGACCAAATCAAATTTGTTCTACAATTTATCTAGCTATATTATAAAAATGTACCGATGGAAGTTGGATATTAGTATAAGAAACAAAAATCCAATTTGGAGCAATGTTCGTGAGGAGTTTCTTAAATGAGCAAGTAGCCAAAAGTTTATGAGAAAACCAATCCAATTTGGAGAGGTATATACTATTGGTGGAGGAATGTCTTGATGAGCAAAAAAACAAAATATTTATGAGAAAATCAATTTATTTTGGAATGATATCCACTATAGGCAGAAGAGTTTCTTGAATGAGTAAGAAAATGTTGACAAAAAAGTTGGGTGGATTAGAAATTATTGTAAGATAATAAATTTGTAACCTAGTCCAATACCTCCAATGTCAAACCATTGTAATGGTTAAGCCACTTTGTGAAAAGGCTTGTAAATTATAACATATGATGGTGAATCAAGACAAAAAGGTCTATGATAAGAGAAGTAAGATAATTGATACAAAATGGTATCATAATTATAGTTTACGTTAAATTGACTTACAAAACCTCTAAGGATAGATACGTTAAATTGACTTACAAAACCACTAAGGATAGAGGTGGTTCAAATGACATAATCTAAAATAAGGCAAAAACCTAATACGTTTGATCATCATAAATGATAATCCAGCTTGTTTTAAAAGATTTCAATGGGTAAGAACAAGTTTTTAAATGTGATGTGTTGATATTAACACATATAAGCCATGAAAAAATAACATCAATATTGCTCGTCACTAGGTTGGGATGAGCTATGTTGGTAATGAAAGTTTAAGACATTATTGTTGTTTATTTATAGTAATGAAAAATACGTTATAGACATTTCACCCATTTGAACTAAGAAGTGGTGCCACTTCTTATGAGAGTTAAGGATTTGCTCTCTAAGAAGTTCATATATAGAGAATATGCACATGACCACAATAGTGCTAAAAACAATTATTTTCTTAGCAAAAAAAGATATTGGTATATGTATGACATTTTTCAGTTCTATCACAAAGAGTAATTAATTTAATGCTATGCAACTAAAGACTCTAATAAAACTTAAGATGTTTGTACTAAGGTTTAATTCGAAAGACGTCTATATCTATATTGTTGTCGTCGAAATATGGTCCGTGTAGGGGGAACCAAACTTCAGCCAACAGGATGTAGAGTTCTGGAATCAATGCCACTCTTGAAGTGCTATAAAAGATGGCCAAGGGGAAGAGGGAGAAGGAAAGGCAGAAGGGGTAATGTTTTTAATGTGGTTCGGCCAAATCCGGGCAGTATCAGACCCTACATCCACGGCAGAAGCTTTATTGATAATATATGAAAGTTTTGTTTACAAGATTGGCCTCTCCCTCTTCTGCTAACAAGGTAGTCCTATTTATAGAAGAAGAAGAGCAGACATGTATTAAATGCTAGTTACAGTTGTGTTACATCAATTAAATGGGAAAAGACATTAAGAAGTCTGTATCCGATAATGGGCTGTGAAGCAGGCCTTCTTGGTCCAACAAGTAGGCTTTGTAGCTGCCATTGTGCCAAGCAAAGTGCTCTATTGTCTCAAGCGAGAGCTTCTCGGGGAAGCTATTTTAGGCTTGCTGCAGTGAGGGGGCGAACACGAGGGGAGCAGTCACTGATCCGATGCCGGGCTTATTATCTCTGAGTCGCGCTGTCGCTGTCACTGAAGCGTGGTCTTTCAGACCATGGTCGAGCAAGGTGGTCGAGACAGGGTTTGGCACCTGTTGCGTTCGTTGCTATTTGTCTGAGCTCCCGAAGGCTCTTTGCTGAGACGCGGGGGTTGGTCCTCGGGTTCTCGAGAACTCGGGGACTCATCTGCACGAGGCTATTTTTAATGTATAACATAAGCCCCTCAACTCTCGGTGCATTTTACGGATCGGGAATTGCATATTTTTGAGGTTGAATTCGTATATTTGGTCAGTGTACTCCCTTGACTGAAATGTCTTGTCAAATGTCTTTCCATATTTGCTTTAGGCTATACTTTCTCCTATTTGCCATTTTTTGCCATTGGCGTGGCAACACCGCTTGTTTGGAGCCGTTAGATAAAGGTTTGGCCAAATTTCATCTGGATTCTTTGAAGGGCTGAGCGGGTCTATAAGTAGCCTGAGGCATTTTTCCTCTTACCTTAGAAACTTTAATGGAGGAGAATGGAAAGTTGTTGAAGCTTTCTGGCGTCTTTGCTTTTGATGAAGCTTGCCGAGACTTGGATGGCCTATTGCATGGTGGTGGGAGACACGGATGGACTGTTGCACGTGGTCCTGTCGTAGAGCCTGACTGACAGGCTTTACGAGCTTCTCACGGTGGCTTCTGGCCACTTCCTCTGGCCGTCATTGGTAGCTCTACTACCTGGTCTGCTGACTCCTGGGGGTGCTCCGATTCTGACCCAAACAGGCATGGCAATGGAGGAATAAGCAGGAGGGACTATGGGCTGCTACTTTAACGCCAGGAGCAGGCTTGGAGACTAGCCCTTTCCTCCACAGAACCGTTACCTCGCTTGTCAAGGTCCTCTGGTTCATGGGACGAGTCCTTCTCCTTTTCAGATGTATGTAGCAAATACTTCATGTATTGCTGTATGTAAATTTGTAATGATCAATGAGAACTTCTCTTTTAGCTAATCAGCTATTCTTTACTTTCCAGTCTACTCATCATTCTGCGAGTGAGCTACGCCTTAAGTGACTGTGAGTGATGCGTCCATTAAGTAAGGATTATGAAACCCTTGTACGTGTGAGGCAGAGACCATTTGCTGGATTTTTGTTTTTCGAAGCCTCGGGGTAGGTTCAAGATCGTCGCACCCCTGGGCGTTGCGAGGTAGGCTCAAAGCCGTGGCACCCTCGGTTTTGTTTTTTGAAGCCTCGGGGTAGGTTCAAGATCGTGGCACCCCCGAATGTTGCGAGGTAGGCTCAAGGCAATCGCACCCTCGGTTTTGTTTTTTGAAGCCTCAGGGTAGGTTCAAGATCGTCGCACCCCCAGGCATTGCGAGGTAGGCTCAAGGTCGTCGCACCCTCGATTTTATTTTTTGAAGCCTCGGGATAGGTTCAAGACCGTCGCACCCCCGGGCATTGCGAGGTAGGCTCAAGATCGTTGCACCCTTGATTTTGTTTTTTGAAGCCTTGGGGTAGGTTCAAGACCGTCACACCCCCAGGCGTTGTGAGGTAAGCTTAAGGCCGTCGCACCCTCGATTTTGTTTTTTGAAGCCTCGGGGTAGGTTCAAGACTGTCACACCCCCAGGCGTTACGAGGTAGGCTCAAGGCCGTCGCACCCTCGATTTTATTTTTGTTGAGGCAAGGTGAAAATCATTCACTGTGGCAAACGTACAAGGGCGGGGAGCTTTTCCTCAATAATGCTTGGCCAATCGGCAATTCATATTAACTTCAAAACACCAAAACTGGTACAAATTAGCAAAAGTCTCAAAATATAGTTTTGATGGAGGGCTTAGGCTCTTGGGTGATAACTCGCTGGGCCCGTTGAGCGCGCTGTCCAGATGGGTTTACCACATAGTCTTGTAGGTGGCCCTTTCGGATGAGGCATTCGATGGCATTTTTTAGGGCATGGCACTCTGAAGTGGTATGCCCAACCTCACTATGGTAGGCATAGAATCTGTTCTGGTCTCTAGCCTCAGTAGGTGTCCTCATTGGCTGAGGTTTTCCAAAGTCCTCATTGTGCCTTTATGTGGCGAAGATCTTGTCCTGTGTGTCCGACATGATGCTATAGCTTTCGAAGCGGCCGTGGGGGCGCTGAGGATTTACTTTCTTCGTGAGGTGAGGAGTGGGGTGGTCGATACTCTTGCCATTCCTCTTTTTGTTTGCGGAGGAGCTGTTGGGGCCCATCCGGGTTTTGTACTCCTCTGCTCCGAAGGTTTCTTCCCACCTTATATGTTTTGTCATCCGATCATAGAATTTAGCGAGATCTCACGTGGGAGACTTGTAAAGGCTCCTATACAGTTTGTCGTCTTTGTGAAGTCCTGCTGAGATGGCTGTTAAAATACCCTCTTTCGAGGGATTTTCCACGGAGTTGGATTCATGTCTGAATCAGGCCACATAATCTTTGAGTGACTCATCCTTGCACTGAAAAATCATTGCGAGATGGCAAGGGGGCGCAGGTTGTTTCTTCAGTGCTCAGTATTGATTGATAAATTTTCTTTGGCATTCCTCCCAGTTGTTGATACTGCACTCGGGGAGGCACCTGAGCCAAGCTCAGGGAGCTGCCCCTAAAGTGGCAGGGAAGATACGGCACTTCAGCGGGGGTTCGATCTTCTGGAGGTCCATTTGTGTGTTGAACGCGTCCAGGTGATTGTTCGAGTCGCTATTCCCCTCGTACAGCAGGATGGCTGGCACCTTGAGTTTCTGCGGGAGAGGCTGCTTATCAATCTCCACAGAAAACGATGAGGTCTCTTAACGGTGCGTTTGGTTGTCTTGAGGCGGTGGGCGCTCCTCAAGCAACTGCAGCTTCCGGAGAATCTCGTCCATCACTGGGTGTTGATTTCTGCGCTGGAGGATGGAACTTTTGACATGTTGTGAGCCCCCCGACCGCTGGCTATCGCGGTCATTGCGAGTCTCTTTCTGAGCTTCTTCTCGAAACTGTTGGAGTTACACCATGACCTCTTCTTGTCTTTGGGCACTTTGTACTTGTGCCTAGGCAAGTGCTTTGACAGTCAGGTGCTTGGGGATCATCCACTCTTTGAAGTCTTCATTGCTGTTCAGCAATGACCTCAAATCTTTGACTGCGTTCTCTAAGGCCAACTGTGATTGGTCAGGTGCTTGCTCCTCTTGCATTCCAGGTGTGACAGTGTGCTGGGATGCCGGAGTTGTAAAGCTTCGAGTTGCTCTTCCTCAGGCCATTGCTGAACAGCAATGAAGACTTCAGAGAGTGGATGATCCCCACAGATGGCGCCAAATGTTGTCGTCGAAATATGGTCCGTGTAGGGGGAACCAAATTTCAGCAACAGGATGTAGAGTTCTGGAATCAATGCCACTCTTGAAGTGCTGTAAAAGATGGCCAAGGGGAAGAGGGAGAAGGAAAGGCAGAAGGGGTAATGTTTTTAACGTGGTTCGGCCAAATCCGGGCAGTACCGGACCCTACATCCATGGCGAAAGCTTTATTGATAATATATGAAAGTTTCGTTTACAAGATTGGCCTCTCCCCCTTCTGCTAACAAGGCAGTCCTATTTATAGGAGAAGGAGAGCAGACATGTATTAAATGCTAGCTATAGTTGTGTTACATCAATTAAATGGGAAAAGACATTAAGAAGTCTGTATCTGGTAATGGGCTGTGAAGCAGGCCTTCTTAGGCCGACAAGTAGGCTTCGTAGCTGCCATTGTGCCAGGAAAAGTGCTCTGTTGTCTCAAGCAAGAGCTTCTTGGGGAAGCCATTTTAGGCTTGCCGCAGCGAGGGGGTGAACGTGAGGGGAGCAGCCGCTGATCCGATGCTTGGGCCTATTATCGCTGAGTCGCGCTGTCGCTGTCATTGAAGCGTGGTCTTTCAGACCATGGTAGAGCGAAGCGGTCGGGACAGGGTTTGGTGCCTGTTGCGTTCGTTGCTATTTGTCTGAGCTCCCAAAAGCTCTTTGCTGAGACGCGGGGGCTGGTCCTCAGGTTCTCGAGGACTCGGGAACTCGTCCGCATGAGGCTATTTTTAGTGTATAACATATATATACTTGCCTCATTTTGTGTGATTGTAAAACATTTATAAATTTTGTTTTCTCAAACGAAGTGAGTGATTGTTGGTATTTGTTTTCAAAAATAATAAATTCTCATTTTGAAAATTAAATCAATAATTGTGTTTATTTAATTAAATCAATAATTGTGTTTATTTGAAATAAAAATTTGTAACGTAACTTTTAAAAAAGAAATGAAAGTTTTAAAATGTAAAATTATGTCTTTTAAAGCATAATATTGTTTCTTTTGAAAAACCTATTCCCAACTAAAAAATTAGCATATGTACCATTGATGATTAATGTAGAATTTATTACATTTTTATTCAATAACTAGTGTTGTTTTCACTTTTGAATGCATTTTGCGAGTTATTTTTATCAATGTGGCATTTAGCATCACTCTAAACAAAAAGTGTAATTTCAAGAGGAGTTCAAACTCTTAGAAGATCGAGTATTTTTATTATTTTTTATTAAAATTTATATTTTTTAATTTATTTATTTTAAAATTTAAAAAATAATTTAATAAAAAGAACATTTAATTTCTTAATTTGAGTTTCTTATAAAATTATCCAAAAATAAACAGAGGAGGTATATTTATAGTAGCGTGGAAAGAGAACCGAATCTTTTAACTCTTTTTTCCTACACTATTTATTATGAATCTGGATTATCTCCTTTTTCTTCTCTCCTTTTCTAAAAGATAAATATAATTTTTATTCTGAGATTTATACTTCTTTTTTAAATTTATTATTTCAATATAAGAAAGATTTTGATATTTATCTATTTTCAAAAATCACATCATCCTTTTCAAGTATAGGAGAGTATCTTTTTCTGTTTATAATGGATTTTTACTGTTTGCACCCGCCATTGCTTCTGCTTTAACTCCTATTGTTCACTCTTTCGTAAGGCCATGTAACATTAATTAGATTTGCTAAGAATAACATCAAACATCCATGACAAAAATCTATACATATCTCATCATGACAGTAGGGGAAATTAAACCAATGCGTCATCTATATGTGATGAGCATGTATGTATGTATGTATATCTAATATTATCTTAATTTTACTTTTTTTTTTGGGTTACGTAAGACGTCAATGACTTGGAAAGAAAGAGAAAGAAAGTGCCGTACGTTTAGATAATAATGGTTAGTCTGTGATATTTTGATATCAGAGTTGATGCCATTCATGTGTTGAGTTTGAGTGTTTTACCGTGAAATTGCTGTTCATTTTCAGAGTGATTCATACTTACCGTTAGGGGTGGAGCCCATACAATAAACGGAAAAACGTTTTCTGTAAAATTTCAATGTATTTTCATAGTGATTGGTACTCATTGTTAGGGATGGAATACATAAAATCCATCGAAAAACGTTTTCACAATAAAGTATTAACAAATTAAATATCACACATATCAATAATTAAACTGTCGGATCGCATTCATAAATTTTAAGATCTTAATTAATAAGATATATGATAAGTGAAAGATTTAAATACAGTAAGTTATAGTTTTCCTAAAATTAAACCATGCAGAAAATTACACTAAACTATAAGTGAATCTAGGATATCATAATTCTCACTATATATTTAATGTAGGGATAAAGATTTTACCTGGATCCATGATTTGATTTCTTGATCAATATCCTTGTGTAATATTTCCCCTCTCTTCCTTCCTCTTTTCTGTATCTTTGATGGTGAAGATACGTTCTGTTTCCTTTTGTTTTCTATTATTGTTTTGTTTCTTATGTTGTCTCTAACTTCAGACAACTCTTTATATAATGAAGGGAGAGGAGAGGGAGTTATATTTTAAAATTTAAAAATTTAAAATAATCCACACTGGCTTTAATTATTTTTAGACCAAACTATTATTACATTTTGTCATCTTTTATTTAAAGCAAGTTTATTAGTTACATGGGCCACTATAGATTATTAAAATAATCTAACAATCTCCCACTTGGTCCACATGACGACTTAAAGATTTAACAATAAATCATAATTATGCACCATACGTTGAAATTATCAAGTCATTACCTTTAATTGAATTGAAATGATTAGATCATGGTGGTCACAAGTTATCTAACAACTTGATTCCTTCCATGTATCACAAATCAACT